>CAKAKR010068018.1:12844-79479 GCA_916700685.1 Adelosebastes latens
AAGGCCCAGCCATTTGCGGATGTAATTGTTGGCTTTTCCGTCCAACTTCAAAACTGTTGTTGAGGTGATGTCACACAACTTTAGGGGCCACATCAGACGTTGGTATAGGGTGAACTGGTAACACCAGACCTTGAATTTCCCTGGCAGGGGACTTTGGTCGATCTTGCTCAGGCCATTCGTGAGCTGAGCTAATACAGAGGCCACACACCTACTCACTAACCAGAACTATCAAGGCAACATGGCTGCCTCCCACCCAGAGAGCAGCGCTCTTGAATAAACAGTCGGGAACAATGTCAGAATTTTCTTGGTTCTTGTTTGATCCGTTAAAAAAATACATTTGAGATAACACAGACCGGAGACAGAGGAAAAGGTCGAAAAGCACTTACCTTGTTCCAGTGACACAAATAATTAATTTTGCTTTTAATAATAACAAACTTGTCCTTTCCGGGGATGATGATGATAATATGTTAATGATTCTGCTGTTGATTGTGATTATAACAGACCTTTTTCTCTCAACTTCCAGCTGCATTCTGGGGCGACATCGCTTTAGACGAGGAGGACTTGCGCATGTTCCAGATCGACAGGACGATAGACCTCACACAGCACACACACATGCACACACACTCCCGGCAGGGGCACACGTCTGGTGAGTGGACTCAACATCTAACTCTCACTAAGGAATCATCATGTAACGCTCTCTCTCATGTTTCCTCTGAATCTCTCTGTCTCATTGCCCAATCGGCTGCAGAGTAAAGCAGATTCAATAGGAAGGAAGATGACAGCAGCTACTGTATAGCCACTGTATCAGCATTTATTGTGCATTGTTTGTGTTTTGATTCTTGGCTCTTGTGTGTGTGTCAGGTGGCCTGGAGGAACATGACATTTCTAAGAAGAGAGGATCTTTATATCTACTGCTTGAGAGAATACGCAGGTTCGGCTTCGGTAAGGACCCTAAACTTACATACACACACTCATTTCACCACAGACCCTGTTTAAATGACCATACTGGTGTTTTTTCATGTTTTAGCTAATAAATTACAAATGCCATACGCCACTGGATTACATTTATTTCCATACAGTATGAAAACCAACTTTTCTGCAGACACTTGAAGCTTTGATTAGACCTTTAAAACCCAGCTGTCTGAGCAGCTTTGAATGCACTACCAAGAAGATTTTTTTACTCTAACCGTGCAAACGTTGACAAAAAAGGTGATGAAATGTTCACTGTGATAGACGCCAGCGGCAACCTCTGGTTCTGAGAAGTGAAGCCAATGCAGAAGTGCCTTAAACTTGCATCTTTCTAATAGCCAGCAGGGGGTGACTCCTCTGGTTGCAAAAAGAAGTCAGATTGTATAGAAGTCTATGAGAAAATGAGCCTACTTCTCACTTGATTTATTACCTCAGTAAACATTGTAAACATGAGTTTATGGTCTCAATCGCTAGTTTAAAGTCTTCTTTAATACAACATGATGTTCATTTAGTAAATTATGGTCCCATTTAGAGTCAAATAGACCATAAAGCAAGGTATGTTTTAGGGCGTGGCTACCTTGTGATTGACAGGTCGCTACCATGGCGGTGTCCGGTCTGGTATTGTCCGTGTTTTCGTCTTATAACTTTAACCCTTTCACAGTGTGTTTTCAGTTCATGAAAATTAATTGTAACATGTCTAAAATGTAATGTAAAAAAAAGTCTTATTCAGCGTTCGGTTGTACTTAGCTCCACCGTCTCGTGTCACTTCTGGTTGCAAATAACCAAGATGGCGACGGCCTAAATGCCGAACTTGAGGCTTCAAAACTGTAGTCCACAAACCATTGGGTGACATCACGGTGACTACGTCCACTTCTTATATACAGTACAGTCTATGGATAGACAACAATCTCAAGCAAGTTTCAAGTGTCTGCGAGTTGATTTTCATATCATAGTGAAATGAATGGAACTGAATGAAGTGCCTTGCTTGGCACAGAAAGTTGTTTCTTCTGCTGCTTATCAGCTGCAATTAAAGATGGTGGACAGATACATATTTTTGAATGTATCAGTACAATAATAAATAGATAACACACATTTGCTGGACAAAATATCAGCCTTCGAATTTAGCTACGAGGTTTGTTGCAAAGGCTGTTTGAGCCTCTTTAGTGATCTAACTACAGTTAGAGTAACAATATTCACGTTGTAGCCCGTAGGTCTTTGCTAGAAGTCATTTTGGCTCATTATAACACTCGAGAAACGCACGCTAAATATTTGCTATGGATGTATAATAGGAACTTGATATCTGACCCCAAGATGGCACCTATATAGTCCTATGAGAATTGCTCGCCTGGCGCATACGGCAAAAAAGTTTTCTAGCTTCTGGGTTTACTAGCGGGGTATGTGGCCCACTGAATATGCACAGTAGTTTCTCCCACTGGCCCCACATGCAAGTTCCTGCTCGGCCCGTAGACTTTGTGATGACGTCACAGATTTTAAAATCGCTTTTCTTGGCTCAAGGAAATTTTTACAAATGGATGGATCCATGAAATTCATAATAGAAAGAGTCATTATTGACCTTGTTTGCAGTTCGACGTGTCCTGTTAACAGTTTTACAGACGGCTCTTTTTCAATGGTGGTGTATGATGTATGGTGGCGGAAAATGCTTTTTGGACAGCAGGAGGAGGTTTGGCCTCTGGAAAAAAAATTGGAGTGGTGGCACCGTATCCAGGTCTTATTATACATCCATGATATTTGCAAATCGCTATTTGCCAATAATAAACCCTCCCAGACTCAACCTGTCCCTTCAAGAATCCTGCGCAAACCACTATAATGTGAATGCAGCTTAAATAATGCAAACCACTGGTCCTTTTAGGCTTCATTCAATGATGAATGTCCATTTCACTGTTTTGCCTCTCAGCTCTGAAGCACAGTTAGACCCTGATGAAGGCTACAGGCTGTAATGCAGTTTCATAATGAAGCTGTTTTCAATACTCCAAGTGTTGCTGGACCTTTGACAGTTCAAGACTTTGCTTTCCTTCTTTATGCTCTTTGCAGTGGGCTAAGTTTGTTCCCCGACTCTACTGAAGCATTATCAGATCCAGAACTACAGAATGTTTGAGTTAACTTTATTAGCACAACTCAACTCATTCAGTAAACATTATAAACTTCTTCAAATTAAATGTTTAATAAAACAGTATACAGCCGGAGCTATATCTGTCTGAGAGTTATTACCCTCTGATGTGAGAGCAAACTCCGAAAGGTCACGTATAATAAGATCTAATAATCTCAGAGCACATTTATGAACTGATATTCTTAATAATAGACCAGCAATCTATTCTATTTGAACACATAACAAGAACTTAAACCTGACTGTTGTTTCTCTCTCCTCGCTCGGTTAGACTATCTCCCCAAAAACTCCAGCAAGGGAGCTGCCAATCCCAAGAGCCAAACTGGGAAAGGTGGGAAGACTGGGAACGTTGTGAAGAGCCGTTTTCCTCGAGCGGCCACATCCCGAGCTGAGAGGATATGGCCTGGAGGAGTCATTCCCTACGTCATAGGAGGAAACTTCACTGGTAAGCAACTCTACTGGACGGCTGCCCGTACGACTCAACAGTAAAATACACATCGACGTGTGATTGTGTAAAAGTAGGATGTGAAATGTGTGTGTTTCAGGTAGTCAGAGGGCCATGTTTAAGCAGGCCATGCGTCACTGGGAGAAACAGACGTGCGTAACTTTCATTGAGAAGACAGATGAGGAAAGCTACATCGTGTTCACCTACAGACCCTGCGGGTGAGTTTGGTGAATCTCTTTGTGTGTGTGTGTGTGTGTGTGTGTATGAGTGTGTACCTAGAGTTCAGTAGTGACCTTGTCACAGCGAGAGACGATACGGTCACTCAACAATGGCTCCACTTTCCTTCCTGTCCTGCTGCTGTTTCCCCATCCCACCAATCACGCCGCTCACTCTAAGTTTTTATATTTTGTTTGTGCAGTTTTTTTGTTCATACGCTGCAGAAGTGCATTGTTCTGTCGAGTGGCAGCACGGTGGGGTCATAGTGTGTTTGTACAGTGGTGGCACTTCACTTACTGGTTGTAAGTTGTCTTACGTTTGGGTTTATCTCTCCAAGCTGTTGCGTGCTGATGGTTGAAAGAGTACGACATGTAGGATATTGAAATGATAAGCTGATAAATTGATTAGTCGACCAGCAGCAAATGAACCAACAGCAATTATGATAATTGATTCATTAGAATAATTTATCAAGAAAAACAAACATGCACTGGTTCCAGCTTATTAAATATGAGTCGGGCTGCAACTAACGATATTTTCATTGACGGTCGATTATTTTCTCTATTAATCGATTAGTTGTTTGGTCTATAAAATGTAAAAAATTGTGAAAAACGTCAATCGGTGACGTCCTCAAATGTCTTGTTTTGTCCACAACTCAAAGATATTCAGTTTACTGTCATAAAGGAGTAAAAAAAAAAAAAGAAAATATTCACATTTAAGAAGCTGGAATCAGAGAATTTTTACTTTTTTTCCTTAAAAAAAATTACTCAAACCGATTAATCGATTACCAAAATAGTTGGCGATTAATTTAATAGTTTACTAATCGATTAATCAGTTAATCGTTGCAGCTCTAAATATGAGGATTTGCTGCATTTTTATATTTTATATTACTATGAATTAAAAACTTTATGTTTTTAACCATTGGTTGTACAAAAAGTCATGTCATGTGTTATGATTGTATAATTTTGTATCAAATGTCTTTTTGCATTCTGCAGCATCCAGACATATTTGATATCTTTAGACACCTTGATATTTAAGTTAACAAGGCTGGAATCCAACCTCTGTACTGTTTTGCTATTTTGGCATCAATATGGAAACTCAAGTATTGTATTGTATCGCTACTAGTTCGATACTCAGAGCGAAATTTTAATAGGACTTTTGTGGGCTGAACAATAATAGTAAGACTAGTCTGCACAGTTTCTTTGCTCTCAAAATAATATTTGATGCCTGATGAAGATTTTGAACAATCAAAATGTTGTACTGTTACAGTGATTAATAATGTTTTGTCAGAACTAGGCTGCCCCCTCTTTTGTGTGATTCTTTGTGGAGAAACTCAGTTTTACAGATCTGTCCATTAAATCAACTAATCTATTAGTCAACAAAATTATATTGAGTGTTAGTCGACTAAGAATTTTGTTTTGGTTGAGGACAAACAGAGTTCAGATTCTACTGTGTTTTCCTTAATATTTCTTGTTTGGTCCAGCACCTGTTGAATACTTTCTTTGGACGTGCACACTCTCTTTGAACTGCACAATTATAGTTACTCAACAAAACACAAGTTCATTTTCAAAAATATATCTGATTTTCAAATGCAAATGCCATTTAGATGAGGGAAAGATCTGCGTGTTAACAGATGATGCCAGTTGTGCTCTGTGATTGGCTGGCTGCATCAGACATTAGACACTTTAATCTGATGTATTATCACCCTGCAGGGTGGATGTGTGACAGAGACAGACAGATAGAGACAAATGCAGAAAAATAAGTCATTCTTTATAATAGATGAAGCACAGTACATTTGGTGCACCTGTTGTGGGTGAAGTGCTGATACTAGAGCAGCAAATGCTAAAAGAAAAGACTCTATCTACTCCAGTGACTCCTGATCCTCACCCTGCAATCAGCTCGCTGGATAACTTTAATCAGATTTGTTAGCCTGGCACGGACGTCTTGGCTAACCAGAAAAAATGTGTGTGTGTGTTGTGAGCAGCGATATGTGTTGTGAATTCTCACGGCTTATTCACATTGGGTTACGAAACTGCTGCGTTATCAGAGTGTTGTATGTAAATAAATCGCTTTCTCTCTGGTGGACGTAGTACGGGGCAGGAAATCCTGAAAAGACTCTGTGTGTGTGTGTGTGTGCGTGTGTGTGTGTGTGTGTGTGTGTGTGTGTGTGTGTGTGTGTGTTCATACAGCACTACTGATGCTTTTTTTCCACTGCCAAATGTGTAGTAAGTATCATCCGCCTATCTCCCTGCTATCAACTTCCTACTAATCCTTATTAGGTGTTGTTCCTATGTGGGTCGTCGTGGCAACGGGCCCCAGGCTATCTCCATAGGCAAGAACTGCGACAAGTTTGGCATTGTGGTGCACGAACTGGGCCACGTCATTGGCTTCTGGCACGAGCACACACGGCCCGACCGTGACGATCACGTGACCATCATCCGCGACAACATCCAACCAGGTGAGACTCAGTACCCACGATGCACCTGGGTCTCCTGTTAGAATCATTCAGGGTAACTGGAGACAAGTGAGGACGTTTATGGACAACGTGTGTGTGTGTGTGTGTATTTTTAAATTCACACTGGTGTCCGACCCTGTGTGAGTGTGAATGAGGCTTTTAATGACTGTGAAGTCACCTCGAGCCCCAGACGGTCTCTCTTCCTCCCACACACTCCTCTGCACCACAACGCAGTCTGACAGGTGTTAAATCAAATGACACAGCAGTGAATCAGACCTGACACAAGTTTTTATTTAGAAAGAGCTCTCCACTATGCTGCTGACTTCTAACATTTACATAAATGCCGTTATTTTTTCATACTAAATCATTTAAATTATGCTTTTTTGTGTTCAGTGTTGGGTAGAGCCGTGGTTCCCAGGGTCCGGGCCCCTCTTAGGGGGGCGCCAAAGATCATAGGGGGTACACCAGGTGTACCTCAGAGTCTGCTCTGAGGTTGCAAAATCAGATTTGCTCATGTAAAACTAAAATCATAATAACACACTTACTGGATAATTTATACAATAGTCTACATATAAAACTATTTAAAAAGATATATTTCTTTGCTACTTAGTTGCAAAATCTAACGAAACATTCTGCCTCAATCGATATTTGTTGGCATTTAGCCTTTCAACAACAACATTTTCACTGCGCTCAAAAACCTATATGCTCTCCTGCTTGACACACACAAAGCGAGGCCCCCACCTGTATTAACGGGGCCATAAATTACATTTATTTAACCACGATAAGAAAAAATCTATTTAGGCTCTAACACTAATATAGTAAATCAATGAAGTCGTAACAAAAAAAAAGATCATATTATGTATCTGCATTCACTTGGCGAATCTGTCAAGAATTATTATTATTTATGTTGACGAACCTGACGAGTTATATTCATTAAATAAAGTTGATTTGATAAGAAAAAAACTCAGTAAATACACTTTATCCAAATTGAGGATTTTTGTTGGAGGATTTGTAATTTTTTTTGAGTGATGACGTCCAGAGGGAGGAGGGGCTCAGGTTGGGAATCACTGGTGTAAAGGATATACAGTATTTGTGTATGTGTTTATGGTTTCACATCAAACTAAAACCTTCTAACGCTGCTGTCCTTGTCTTTATGTGTGTGTATCTCTATGTGCGTATGTGTGGTTCCCAGGCCAGGAGTATAACTTCCTCAAGATGGAGCCCGGGGAGGTCAACTCTCTCGGGGAGCCATATGATTTCGATAGCATCATGCACTACGCCAGGAACACCTTCTCACGGTAACCAGCGGCACAATCTCATCTCTTGACTTTATTTATGAAACAGATTTTTCTTAAGTTTAGTCTGCTCTGTAATGTTGTGAAACAGTGACCTTGATGGTATTCATGATTCTCTATGTTGACGTTGTTTAGTGTTGTGGCAAGTAAAGGCTCAGTGCAACATGTTAAAAATGAATATAGAAAGACTGCAACGGTTCCTTTTCCTTGGCACATAGTGAATTACAACCTACAAACATTTTTAACATTAACTGTATTTATCATCATCATTGCTGAGCTACAACGTGTAACAAACAAAAGGTATTTTAGCCAGAGATAGTAGTGAAGGGGACGTAGTTTGCTACGTTTGTGGACTCTTGCCCACATGTCATGTGTCTTGCTTAGGGTTCGACAAACTACAAAGAAAAAGAATGTGTAATTATTTATAACCACACAATATAGTATTTGTACTGTAACTGGAATACAGGAAATACTACAGATGCTAAACTTATGTTCGAGTCAGGCAGCTGTTATTAAGTTGTAGCAACGTTTCCCAATCTGTTTGACTTGTGACCCGTTAAAACAAACCAATATCTTCTTGTGACCCCATGTCACGAGTTGATTATGTTTTCTGGCTCCGACCAGTTCAAATAAAAAGTGATTTTTTTTTGCAGTTAAAGCGGCTATAACTGATATTTTTATAATAATAATGTGAAAACAATGTGAAACGGTCTCTTGTAGTGATGAACCTACAGAGAATTACCACCTGAATCTGCAGCTCCCCTCGGCTTTACAGAGCTTTATAGAGAGTTTCAGCTCATTGTTTAGCTGTTCGGCCACAACTTTACTGTTTTGGTTCACTTTCATTGCTCTCATAGCGTATTTGGCCACAGCAGGCGGCTGATTTCAGTAAAAAAAGCTCTAAGAACCCACTGTACACTACCTGCTCAGCACCAAACAGCAGACAGACACAGTTAGAGACATTTAGCAGCTAAAGAGACAGATATTTCCCTCCAAATGAATGATAATGTTGCTCCATATCTGCTGGATGTGTAAATAAGCAACTGTTTGCTAACAAGTGCACCATATCAAATTAAAAAAACATATTAAAAAAATCAGTTATTGCAGAATTATCCAGTAATTCACAAAAAAATCTAAATAAACACAATTTTGTGTAACAAAAAGCCACTGAGTTAGGGCGCTTTCACAAGCCAACATTTAGTCAGTTTGAATAGAACTCTGTTGCGGTTCGTTTGGGCAGTTGTGAACGCAGTAATCATACTCTGCAAACCAAAACAACCTGTCCGAGATTGCTTGTCCCGATGGTCTCGGAACGTTTCCAAGCGAACCAATTCAAGTCAAGTCAAATCACAAATTTGCCCCAGGGGGCTTAACAATCTGTACAGGATATGACAACCTCTTTCTTTTACAGTACGACCCTCTCATCGGATGAGGGAAAACTTAAACAGAGCGCAGGCTACCTGTGCAGGCATTTCTTGAAATGGACAAAGGTAAATGACAGGTTAACATGAGTGGGAGAAGACCGACCTGGACTTCTGAGGAAGTCCGATGTTTGCTTTACATCTGGTCTGAAGAGAACATACAGAATATGCCAAATAAAGTCCGCAAAAATAGCGACGTTTATAAAGTCATTGGAGATCAGCTGGAGGAGAAGGGATTCACGCGCACAGTCGATCAGTGCCAAGTCAATGTGAAAAACAGCAATAATGTCAAAGTCCGTGATTCCCTGCATAAAAGTGGCAGCTCTTGAGACGAAAAAGATAAATTCTCTCCTTTGTACACACCTTTCAACAAATAATTGTTTTATTTGTTCTCTGCTTTAATTTGTTCACCGTGAAACTGAACGGGACTAAATAGAAAACAAACCAAAAATATAAATTTCACTCTGATTCAGAGTAGCCATATGGATTATGGCTTGTGAAAGCACCCTTAGAATATCTGAGTTCTAATGAGAAAGGTGACTTTTGTGGACATCTAAGACATCTATAACACACTTAATTAGGGGCAAATTGAAAATAATCACTTAGCAGCGCAGTAAAGCTAATGGAAACTTTTCAGCATCATGAAACCTCTTCCCATGTTTTCTCCACCGTCTGAAATCAGCCAGTTATTTGGCAGTGAGAGCATTCAAGGGCTCACTTTACATGTGAGGATGCTTTTTAATCTCTGCACCATCTACTCTCATAACCCCTCCTTTTCCCCACTCACACATTAGAAGAAAACACAAAAACACTGCAACATTGGTGGGGCAATCTGTTATGTGATTATGAAGATACATGTACGAGTGTTGAAATCTTTTATTGGATTTCATTGAAATCAGAGCATGACTTGTGTTAAATGTCTCTTTTCCTTCCTGAAGAGGGATGTTCCTCGACACCATCCTTCCATCCAGAGATGAAAACGGGGTCCGGCCTGCTATCGGCCAGCGGACCAGGCTCAGTAAAGGAGACATTGCACAGGCAAGGAAGCTGTATAGATGTCCAGGTACTGATATATTTACTATGACACCACAGTGTGTATGTGTATGTGTGCGTATGATCATTCTAGCCAGGAAACAAAAGACGACCTCTGTTTATCTGCTCGTATCTTGGGCGTAAAAACGTGCCCGCCCCACCATTCTCCAAGGCACAGAGGTGAAGTTGAGTAATTTGTTTTTCCAATGTGACGCTTCCCTCTCTCTTTTTGGTTCTCACACACATCACACACACAATCTTCCCATCAGTTCTTGCGCACAACCGTGCTGTTCGGGGCGTCCCTCTGGTCCAGGTTCTTAACGTGACCTGGATCTGCTCTCAAGCCGAGCTGTGCGGTAATGTCGCAATGGTTTACGATCGCAAATGCCGCCATCCCTTCTTGGCCCACACACACACTCACATCCCCAGGACAGGTTCACGCTGTAGGTCATCATGATGTACTGTATCTGAGACAAACAGATTAAATAATATTTGTCAACCTTCTGGTTTATTAAATTCACCAAAGTCTCTGTTTCAAAGTGTGTGTCTGGCTAATTTTGTTCTGTTAAAATCCAATTTATCTGAGAATATGCAAGTATGGCGTTTATTTTATTCGTTAATATTAATAACTCCACATATATATTACAGGATATGTTGTCCTACTAAATCCATTTTGATACTGGAGCGAGAACAAGCTGCGTGTCCCAGCTGGAAACAGATATAACTTCAACCTTATAAGGTCATATTTGAGTGATACCATATTCACTGACAGATGAACAGAGCCCCAGGGCATTGTGGGGGAAAACAGCATGCATGATGGGATAGGAGGGGCACATTTGGCTAACCTCCTTTTGAGAGGGAGCAACGGCGTTAAACTCAGAATGAAGACAGCAATATTGTCTGAGATTTTTCCATGAATTTCCATCCAGCTGTAATAGTTTTCTTCATTATGATGGATTTAAAGTCTGTCAGTCTTGTTCACTTACAGTAAATGACTGCTTAATTCTGTTAAATGGTGACGTGGCTTAATGACTGCGGTCGGACCTCACATGTATACTGATACATACAGGAATACAAACATACTGCAGCCTCCAACATACCGAACTAAAACACGCCAAAGACAACATGATGTTTGTTTGGAGGGTAATTTTAATTCCTTTACTGTTTTCCGATTCATAAATACACGTCTAACAGCTTCCACATGGACGGATCAGATATTACAGAATGAGGTTGTTGTTTTGACAAAATCGTCTGTAGTATATTTATTTTGGTAAATTGGCAGTAAAACATTGAGAATAATAATAGATGTGAGAGCCATGTGTTCTTTAGTAATGTACCAATCATATCGGTACACAGCTGAAAGGATTACGCATAACAGCAGGACTCACCACAGAAATGTAACTCCATCTGTTTGCGTTTCTGTGTTGCAGCGTGCGGCGAAACGCTCCAAGAGTCAACGGGCAACTTCTCGTCTCCTGGTTACCCCAACGGATACCCTTCGTACACACACTGTGTCTGGAGAATATCTGTTACACCTGGAGAAAAGGTGCACACACAGACACACACACATATGCACTACCAATGAGAGACTGCTGACAGAGTGACTGTATATTGATTATATCCTCACACTACAGGTATCTCTCTCAGCCTCTTTTCCTCCTCTCCTCATCTCGTCTCCGAGGTGCAAACATTGGTATGAAACATATTATAAATATTTATTTTTGCTCCTCCAGATTGTTCTTAACTTCACCACCATGGATCTGTATAAAAGCAGTCTGTGTTGGTACGACTACATCGAGGTTCGGGATGGATACTGGAGGAAAGCTCCGCTGCTCGGTAAGATCAAGGGACAGTCAGCCAGAGGGGCACCGGTTACCCTCTAATAAACTGGCTTTTCTTGTTTGCTTGTTCCTTCATTAGCTTTTTAATTCTGCTAAAATCAAACACTGAAATCACTTCAGATGATTAAGACTGTAAGGTTTGTTCAGATTGACAATAGCAATATATAAAAAAATGTATGTATGTGTTATGTTTTTCTTTTTCATCTTTTATTTTAATTTCGAAAAGGTAATATTGCAGTGTACAAAAGCTTTTCAATATTTTAACATAAAACCCTTATCCAGTGTTTTATATATAAATGTACATACAGGTATTTAAAAGTCCTCAGGAAAACTTTCATGTATACCCTTGCTTATAGGTTCAACCCATCTACACATATACACATCTATATTCACCTGCATTCTTACATATGCCCATCCCACTCTCTATATAAACATAACTATATAGTAGAGCTGTTAAAGTTATAAACTGGAGTAATAAAGTTGGTTACAACTTTATAACTACAAAGTTACAAAGTAAGCAATAATAATGCGTTAACTCAAATGCGTTTTAACGCCACTAATTTCTTTAATGCATTACGCAACTTGCGTGAAGGTACTGGTATCATATGAAACTAGAAAACCTAAGGAAACCATGCCATATTAGCTTAAATAATGCCACAAAGTTGACGCAAAACTTTGGCAAGGAAAAACTGTCATGGCCATTTTCAAAGGGGTTCCTTGACCTCTGACCTCAAGATATGTGAATGAAAATGGGTTCTATGTGTACCCACAAGTCTCCCCTTTACAGACATGCCCCCTTTATGATAATCACATGCAGTTTGGGGCAAGTCCTAGTCAAGTCAGCATACTGACACACTGACAGCTGTTGTTGCCTGTTGGGCTTGAGTTTGCCATGTTATGATTTGAACATATTTTTTATGCTAAATGCAGTACCTGTGAGGGTTTCAGGACAATATTTGTAATTGTTTTGTGTTGTTAATTGATTTATAATAAAAAATATATACATACATTTCCATAATGAAAACATATTTGTCCACTCCCTTGTTGATAAGAGTATTAAATACTTGACAAATCTCCCTTTAAGGTACATTTTGAACAGATAAAAAATGTCCAATGACTTTGCGACTGACAGCCCTACTATATACGTAAGAACCAAGGAAGCTTACTATTTCCATCAAGAAGAGGAAAGGAGCATGAAACACAAGTGGAGTCATGTAAAGTCTGCTCGCATTGGGATTATAAATCTGTTACATTTATTCCAAATTTGATGGAATTTGCCTCACAGAATAATTTGACTTTTCCATTTTAAATATTTCTCAAATTATTTCATACCAGAATTCCAGTGTAGGTGGTGCTCGATTTAGCCACTTGCCACCAAAAGGGTCTGTGGCAGCTTTGTATCCCTGCTCTGTTTCAAAAACAAAACATGGCCGAGATAAAGAGCCTCCAAGTTCAGGGGCATTTCAGTCTTGGATATCGTGCTTAATGTTTTGTGAATGCCATTCCAATATAAACTCAGTGTGGGACAGTCCCAAAATATATGGAAATGATTTGCCTCCATTGAGCCACATTGTCTCCAACACATCAAATTCATATGCTTGTATTTGTCCTGGTGTGGGGTCTTAAAATATCTAATAATATTTTTCCAGCAGTGTTCTCTCCAATCCATGTAGTTAGTTCATAATGTATTCCACATCACATTTCATAGGCTGTATTTCATCAACAATCATTGGACAACACAAATTATGATTCTTACAGGGTTTGTTTTTATGTGTGTGTTTTTAACAGGCAGGTTTTGTGGAGATAAAGTTCCTGACGTCTTGATCTCCACTGACAGCAGGATGTGGATTGAGTTCCGCAGCAGCAGCAACTGGGTGGGAAAAGGCTTCGCTGCCATTTATGAAGGTAACTCCTCCACCGTAGAAAGTTTAGAAACATAAATATTCAAATAAATGACTGAATATGTATAAATATACAGATTGTAAACCCACTGTACATGATGTAATAAGTAGGGACGCACGATATATATCGGCCAATAATGGGAAAGTTATATTATTATGTATTATTCCAATAATGAAATTTTAGCCGGTAAATTATCGGCTGATAATACAAAATTGCTTTCATTGACTTAACAAGTGCCGCATCTACACACGCCGATACAGTAGGTGGCCGTATGCACGTTTAAAGTTTGCAATCCGCCAATAAACACAGAGAAGAAGAAGTCAGTGTGGACGTTTTTCACGGTTTCAGAGGAAGACAACACAATTGCAATTTGAAATACAAGTTTTTTTGATGCACTTTACTAGAAAAAATAAATGAACATTTGAAGAGTCGGAACTGTTCTTTGTTTTTGTTGTGATGCCAGTTAGATTTGGTTATGTCAGAGCTATAGAATATTAATTTATCCATCTTTGTCCACTACATCTGAGCCTTTCTTACCCTCAGATGTGCATAAACTACAATTTATGAACTTCTTTTTAAAATTAAAAAAATGTGAAGTATCGGCCATGAGAAGCAGGTAATTATCCGTTATCGGTAACGGCTGAAAAAAATCCATATTGTGCGTCCCTAGAAATAAGGGCTGCTTTCAAATTTGATGAATGACTGTGACTTTTGTGTTAAGTTTTCTGGCATAATTCATAGTCTACATACACTTGTGCTTCAGGTTTTGTTGGTCAGTGCAGTTAATGCTAATCTTTCCTGTCTTTCTCTCTCTCTCTCTCTCTCTCTGTCTCTCGCCGTGTCTGTCTGTCTCTCTGTCTCTCTCGCCGTGTCTCTCTGTCTCTCCTGTGCAGCGATCTGTGGAGGGGAAATCACCAAAGACTCAGGACAGATTCAGTCTCCCAACTATCCTGATGACTACAGACCCTCCAAAGAGTGTGTGTGGAGGATCACTGTGTCTGAGGGATACAACGTCGGGCTCAGCTTCCAGGCCTTTGAGGTGAGTGTGTGTGTGTGTGTGTGTGTGTGTGTGTGTGTGCTCATGTTTGTGTGTGTGTTTCTCTCTCTTCTGCCCCCACTGTGTGTGTGTGTGTGTGTGTGTGTGTGTGTGTGTGTGTGTGTGTATGTGTGTGTGTCAAATTTCACGCTCGTATAGCCGCTAGGAAGTTAATAATGTTAGTGATGCATGTGTGTGCATGTGTGCGTGTGCGTGTGTGTGTGTGTGTGTGAGAGAGAGTGTACAAGGACACAGAGTAGTTGAGGATTAGTTTTGTGCTGTAAAAATGTCAGTACGCTCAATGACTCAATCTGTCCTCCCAACCTCACTTCACTCTTGTAAGGTCAAAGTTCACCATTACAGGAGCGAAGATCAACCTCATTTAAAAACGATCCATACACTTCTTTTGGCTTAAATGTTGAGTCAGTGATCTTGAGAAACTAACAAGAGCACGCTAGATTTTAAAATGATCCGACCGAAAAAACGAGTAAAGTGTTGCCAACTCTTTTCCAGTGAAAGTAGTTAGCAGCACTAGCACCAAAAGTCCCTAAATCTAGAGAGAAAGTCGCCAACACTGACAGTCCGTCCCTTCAGGCCTCCCTCCAAAGCCACTCCCTCAAAATTATCATTATGAACAGAAACATCATAATGAACGTAAAAATGGCTATTGTTAGTACCTTACAGCTCTTAAGCTAGCAGCTTGTGAAAGACTCCGGTGAGTTCGGGCTGAATTAAATGAATGGACGGGTTTATTACAGTCCTGCCACAGCCACAGATACGTTTTTTTTTTTATCAGAGCATTTGATTTATTGATTGCTGTCAGGACGTAATGATGATTTCAACAAATATAACAAAAAAATTATTTGAACAGCTCTACCAATTCGACCTTTAAACTACACAAATAAGACCCAGCTTGTAAAAAGATGAAATTTTCCTTACAATTTTTTTGTAATTGCTAAAACACAATTTCTGGAACTAGACTCTACACACAAAAACAAAAACTTATACACAAAATACAAAATGTCTTACATCTCTTGTGCAAGTAAACAAAAAGTGTTTGTGGTCACAACTTTACTCACAAAAACACCAAATATATAGCTCTTTTCACATGTAAACGGCACACTGATGCTATTAAACACCATAGGGCTGCAACTAACCATTATTTTCATTGTCGATTAATCTGTTGATTATTTTCTTGATTAATCGATTAGTTGTTTGGTCTATAAAATGTCAGAAAATGGTGAAAAACGTTGATCAGTGTTTCCCAAAGTCCAAGATGACGTCCTCTAATGTCTCACTTTGTCCACAACTCAAAGATATTCAGTTTACTGCTGAGATATTTGATGGCGACAGGATGGATGTTGATATTTACAGTGGTGTCGTGTATCTCACTCCTCACTCTGTGTGTGTCTGTGTGAACCTGCATGAATGTTTTTGTAGATCGAGAGGCACGACAGCTGCGCTTACGACTACTTGGAGGTCCGAGACGGCCCCCTGGAGACGAGCCCTCTGATTGGTCGATTCTGTGGCTACGACAAACCTGAGGATGTGCGCTCCACCTCACACACACTGTGGATGAAGTTTGTCTCAGACGGGACGGTTAACAAGGCCGGCTTTGCTGCTAACTTTTTCAAAGGTGTGTGTGTGTGTGTGTGTGTGTGTGTGTGTGTGTCAGTCGATTGTGTTTTCTCACGTGGCTTTTTATCCAAAGCATTCTTTATGTGTGTGAAAATAAATGTGCGCTGACGTGTGTGTTTTCCAGAGGAGGATGAGTGTGCCAAGCCAGACAATGGTGGATGTGAACAGAGGTGTGTAAACACTCTCGGCAGCTTCAAGTGTGCCTGTGACCCGGGGTACGAACTGGCTCCTGACAAGAAGAGCTGTGAAGGTAACTGTGTGTGTGTGTGTGTGTGTGTGTGTAATGCTGAATTCATGTTTATATGTGCATTCCTTTGCATGCCGCTGTGTGTTTCTGTAGGATATGAGTCTAGCTCATCAGAAAAAAAACATCCGAACGGCCTCCATCAACAGGAAAAAACATCCTTCTGACACAAAGCCACATGCTGCTGCTGCTTCAATGCCACAATTGATGTGAAGGTCCTTTAATCCCACGAAATAGATTAACTACCCCTAATGACCCACATACTGAAACAACTGAACAAACCACTTCTGAGGCTGACAGAGAAAAAGCTATGCTGGTGAAATATCCAAACTGTGGTTTTACTGTATTTCTTTGAAAAGCAGTAGTTACTTTGGCATCCCCAGTGATTTAATGTATGGCAAAAATATTTAAAAAATATAGAAAACATCTGTAGTCTGTATTAAGGCTGTTAATTGGAAAGAATCTAGTGATACGTATAATGATGTAGGGGTTACGATTCAATATATTGAGATATATTGTGTTTTTTTAAATCTAATTTTATGAAAACTGTCATAGTATAAAGTATACATACACCACCATATGCATAAAATCTGAGTAAAAAAGTTACTTTTTTCTGCAATCAGAACAGTGGGATCTGCATTTGCATTTATCACAGTCCCTGTAACATTCAGCTTCATAGTACTACTTTAAGAGGGCACATCTTTTTACAAATGAAATAAAATATTGACCAGCTCCCTATGTAGATATAAACGGCTCATTCTAAGGTAGCGAAAACGCAACGATTCTTATTTTCAGGTGATTATACACTAAAGAAAACATACTTATTAATATTATATTCCATTTCTTCCAATAGATCCCCCTAATTGTTACACACTGTTCCTTTAAAAAGGAGAAATTGTTGGAGAGATGCTCGGCTGTAGTACAACAATAACAAATATGGTCAGGAGAAATATCGGGGCATAGAGAGGAATTGAGTTGTGGTGTGAGGAGTAATGATTTTCCATGAATATTTCACTTTTTCTTTGAGCTGAATCTAGTTGCTATATGACAAATATCCCCAGTGGCATCATCAGTAGAAGCAGAGTCTGCATCCTTAACCGCATCATATCAGAAGAAAACCCTCCTGTGACTAAAATAAATGCAGTGTACAACTGTGTTGCTCAAAAATGTGGCAGTAAAATAATCCACATTGCACTAAACCAACCACTCAAACTCAAAATGATAGCTCTGTTTCTTTACATGTTGGGGGAGTTGTGGATTTGACTGATTCCAGTTGCTGCTGCCTGGAACGCAAAGCTGGCATTGAGCGGAGTCACCCTGTCTGCTAATGCGGTTTGGCACGGTCGGGGGAATCCCACTCCCACAACGATGTAAAATAAAACAGCTCAAAAACTCCTTCTTTTCTTCTATACAGTTCGGTCCTTGTGGCTTGTAAAACATGTAAACACATATATAATTTCCTAGGCATGTGTGTATGTGTCTGAATTGTTTGTGTTTGTGTGTGTTTCCAGCGGCATGCGGCGGCCTCCTCTCTAAGTTGAACGGGACCATCAGCACTCCCGGTTGGCCTAAAGAGTATCCGCCCAACAAGAACTGTGTGTGGCAGGTTGTCGCGCCCACTCAGTACCGTATCTCCATGCAGTTTGAGGCCTTCGAGCTGGAGGGGAATGAGGTGAGGGTTTGTGTGTTAATAATAGGAAGGTGCTAATCATAGTAGCCACCTTGTGGATGCGTGTCACAAGCACTATTTGTGTGTTTAGGTGTGTAAATACGACTACGTGGAGGTGCGCAGCGGCCTCTCATCCGACTCTAAGCTGCATGGTAAATACTGCGGCACCGAGGTCCCTGAGGTCATCACCTCTCAGTATAACAACATGAGGATTGAGTTTAAGTCTGACAACACCGTCTCCAAGAAAGGCTTCAAGGCTCACTTCTTCTCAGGTAAGACACGTGTGTTACACTTGTGTGTTTTTGTGTGTGTGTGTGTGTGTGTGTGTGTCAGAGGTGGGCGGAGCAGTGTGTTTTGTTTAGAACATACAGATAAAGTTAATTATGCTGCAGGAGCTGCTGTGAGAAGCTTCTAGTGTGGATATTTTGACAACTGCAGACTATTTCCATCCCTCTAACAACATTGATATTGGATGAACCTGCAACCCCTCCAAAATTGTTTTTGAATGTAAACTGCCAACTTTTTGTTTTAATTGATTCTATTGTGTTCATTAATTATATCTACAATATCCATTCATAGTGACTACTATGTGGTTAAATGGTTGAGTTTAGACAACAATCCCAATTTCCCCCCTTTGGCCCTACTACTTGACCCTACCCCTCCGCTTTGCACGCCGCCGTGTAGGGTAAAGTGTCCCTTTTCTGTTGGGGGTCAAGGGGTAGTGGTTATCTACACCTCCAGATTTTGTGAACTAACGCATGCAACATGCAACATGGCTACGGGTGCGGAGAAAGCAAGCCCCCAGGAAGTGCACCGAACTTTGAAGCAAATTTTCATAGTGGCCAAACTGTGGAATTACAACTTTGGTGTTCATCACGTGATGACATTGGTCCCAAAAATACTTTTTCCCCATAGACTTACATTGGGAACGAGACGTCTGTAACTCAGCGGATCTTTTTTTTTTAGGCAAATCAACTTCCCTGTATGAACACTTGAATAGCCCTTCTTTAAATTATTAGGTCTTAAAAGGTGTAAAACACACTAATAGCTGAATCCAGAGTTATTTCCCTTCCTCCGTTCATGTGACCCAGATCGAGGCTGGACTGAGGACTGGGAGGCGGAGTTAAAGGAAATGCTACTGCGCCTGCTCTCTGGGCCCAATGGATGCGGAAGATTGCCGGAAGATCCGGTTACTTTATCACTGCTTTATCGCAGTCGAGCCATTTTGGCTTCATGCGCCACTGAGCAACTCTCATAAGAATGAACAGAAGCCCGCCTCCGATGCTGTATCCAGTTCTCTTTATACATCCATGGGAGAAATAGGCCCATAAATATGTATGTCTTCGCAAATAATTATGCAAAAATTTTAAAGTATCTTAGTTTAATGTAGATGCAAAGGAATATGTAACTGGATGTTTATACAGTAACAAGCATTTCAGCAAAATCGTTACTCACAATGTCAATAGAGCTTTTACAACTATTTGTGAGTAACGTTACAGTTATTTCCATGTCCCATGTATGAAGCTTGGAAAATAATCCAGCAGAAAATTTACTGTATTTCCCCACTCATCTGATATAAGTGCAGGGCAGAAATTTCAATGGGCTAGTAATAATTTATAATGTAATCGGCTACTGATGACTTAATGAGTGGCGTCTCATTTCATAGGTAAAGATTTCAAACCCTACCCCTTGTGGCTCCGTTCTGAAAGACCACTACCCAGTCGAGGCCACTCCAAAACTAGGGGTATTGGGATTGGAAGGTTAGGGAAAGATCATTTCTATGGTTAAATATCAAAAACAGTTAAAGCCAACTGCTGGTGGAAGATGTAACGTAAACCAGGGTCATTACCCGCCCATTTAACAACACCCCCATTACCTCCATTCCTTCACTTTTGACTGAGCTACATAAACGTCACTCTCCTTCCTGCATTTGCATAGAGTGCATCTTTTCCATTCCAGATCTGCCCACCTCCACTGTGTGTTCATATGTATATGTCTGCTTGCATGGTTTTAGTATTTTTGTAAATATCCATATGTTATGTGTGCACACACCCCTCTGTTCTCCTGCCTGTCTACATGTGCTGTGTCTGTCTGTCATGCTGAGTCTCCTGAGCCTCCACCGGCCTCCTGCACACATCACCCTGCGCTCTGCCCTCTCTCCCTCAGACAGCCTGGCTCTGTGTCGTATGATTGTGTTTGAGTCATGCCAGGACATAAAGCGCGGCCGCTCTCCAACACGTGGCCATGTCAACAACAAGCTGGCAACCTCATCAAATGTCAGAGGTAACATGACCTCACAATCGGAATCTCTGATTGGCTCTGGTCTCCCGTGCGATGAGGGAATGGATGGATCCTGTTTTAATGGCGTGGATCGGTGTTTGATCCATTCTCCTCCAGAGGGAAACATGTGCTTCGTCCCAATTCCATGCAACATACTAATACTACTGATAGTATTAGTACAATACAATATTAACATTCAGCGACTTTTAACAGAATAATCATATCATTATACAAATTTCTGCAGCCTGCAAGCTACAATTAAAAGCTAAAAGAAATTATTTAAGTTTTGTTTTACACATAAGAAGAGTTTGGTCTCCTGTAATGGTCTCACATAAACAGTGGAACACAGTTCAGTTCATTCAATATCAGTTTGATTATTTTATATGATTTATATGATTTTGCATACATTTGCCACGTGTGGTATATTTTTATATTTGCAGTAGGCCCACTGTTTTGTAGTAAAAGTAAAATAATTAGTGCACTAATGGACGTCAATCAAACTTCGGGAAGCTACAGCCAGTTTCAAATTTGGAAATCTCCTAAATTGAAAAATTATTACTTTTTGGCTGGACCGCAGAGAGCCATCTCTACAAACGCAAAACAAACGTCTGTCACAGAGTGACTGAGTGATGAAGTTACAGGATTGGTCGGCCGAGTGTTGGAGTTTCCTCATTGGCCGTTTCAAAATGAAAAGGTGGGAACAGTCCTTTGTTTACGTTTTCAGGGGGGCGTGTCAGCGGTTCCACTCACCTGCGTGAGTGATCGCCTCGCTTCCCAGCATTGGACACAGTCGCGCCGGACGCCCCTGATTTGCATAAAGTAGCCTTGACCTCAACTTTATGCAAATGAGGAGCGGCCAACGTGACGCCCCGTCTCTTGAATCGCACTGCCACGGTACCAGAATGCATTGCAGGGCTGCTTACTTAGACTAGGAATGGAAAGCGTGGAAAGGACGGAAGCAGTGGACGCGTACCATTAGTGTATTTAACATTATAGATATGACCACTGACTAGCCACAAATTCACAGACTATTTATTGTTTGATGATGTGTTCCAGAAATGTCACAATTTTCCACTATTTATTTAAATTTGAAATTAAATTAAGATTAATTTAATTTGAATTTGCTGGAGCTGTGAGAAGATCCTTATTTTCTGTTGTACATTGCGTCATAGGACAAAAGTATCATCAGCACCACACTCAAAAATCAAATTAATATAATAAATATGTATGTTATTGCTTGTTACTTTCCTCCAAGCCTGAACACACTACATACTAGAAAGAGTTGGTACGTAGTATGGAATTGGGACACCGCTATGACTCCCCAGTAAAAACACAACAAATATCTCCTACTCGCCGTTGCAGGGATGAATTTGTTGGATGTTAACATTAGATAATAACAATTTTCGGAAGTTGTCCTGAAAAATATTTCTCTTTTGTTACGGTAACTAAAAGGGAAATGGCGAATGATCAAAAAGGCAACTTCCACGGCCTTTTCCTCCTCCATCAGAGGAAGTAAAGCTGTCAACTGGATGAGCTCGTCTAAATGAAACTACCTGCAGAACACCTGGAAGTTAAAGCGCTCAGTGGAGCGTTTCACAGGGAAATTACTTACTCAGATACAGATAATGTCTCTTCTTTGTCAGAAGCTTTTGGTTGGCAGAGATCCAGCAGCTGTAGGGAGGTCCCTTCGGCCTCCCACACACTACTAATCCATGTGAGTGTGCACGTGTGTGCGCGCATGTGTGTGTGCATGTGGACATTGTGTGCTTGACCTGAAGAAAGCTACAATGAACACTGTGCAGCATCAACCGTAAAGCTTCTTAGCCTGTGTTAGGGTGAGACTGAGCCCACAATAGCACCGTAATACCACATCAGACACAGACAAACACACGCGCACACACACACGCACACGCGCGCACACACACACACACACACACACACACACACACACACACACACGCACACACACACACGCACACACACAGGGAGAGGAGGATTTAGTAGTTTCATTAAAAGCAGATCTAGTTTGATTCACCAGCTCTTGGGTTGAGGTGAGACTCGGCGTCTGTGTCTAATCTCACATCTCTTTATAGGAATCTGTCTCTCACTCACAGTCACAAACACACTCTGCTCTGTCTCCTGTCCTCATGCTCTGTCTCCTGTCCTCATGCTCTGTCTCCTGTCCTCATGCTCTGTCTTCCTGTGCGGTCATCTGTAATTCCCCACCTCTCTGTTTCTGTCTCTGACACCATCACTGTTGTCAACGTGGCAGCACCACACAGAGCGAGTCTTCGCCGCTCCTTCCGCCTCCGCCCTGTGATCCTCCAGTGTTCAGCTTCACTAAAAAGCTCTTTGTCATCACCCAGCCACGCCGAGGAGAAGCCGTGTGGTTAGAAGAAACCACATATTAAAGGATGAGGGAGAGAAAATAAGCGAGAAGCGAGAAAACACCCCAGTTGTGTTCTTTCAGTTTTTGTTTTCAGGCTGCAGATGTTCAAACCTTTTAACCTCTTAACAAGCAGCGGTATGCCAGTCATTATAAACTCATGCTGTGCAGCCAAACATTGTTAAAGTTTACAGACATCTTTATTCCACGTTTTTGTGGAAAACTAAATCTCCAAAGATGCCAAATATGTCAGGCAGAACTTGGGGGAATGTGTATAAAACGTTTGACAAGACATCTGGAAATGGTGCAGCCAATTAAAAGTCTTAAGGTTTGAATATTATATTTGAATATTATTTGAATATTATATTTTCACCTACTGTAAACATCATAGCTTCAATGAAGAGGTTGGATAACCTGATCCAGAATATGTGTGACTGTTAGACAGTCTGGAATAAGATTTTAACAACCTTAAAGCTACTTGAGGTGAAACAAAGGGGAACGTTGTTTGTTAAAGGAATAGTTCGATTTTGGGAAATACGCATATTTGCTTTCTTCCCAAGAATTAGATAAGAAGACCAATATCTCTGACTTTTCTATGGTAAATATGAACATACAAATCACAGAGTAGTCTCCTCCAGTATCTTTCCAAATTTATGACACAAACGTGATGACAGAAACTCTCGTCACATTTTTACAGTTTCTCTTCAGTCGGCTGAGTGAACACATCAGACTGATTTAGCGGTGGTGGTTTGGCCCGAGGAGAGAACAGCTGTTATGGTCAGAGGCGTTTCAGAGCCAAGACCTGAGTTTGACCACAGATCAACCAGAACCATGAACCCCAAGAGCAGCACAAAGACTTTAGTTTTACAGGCCAACAGACACACTAACTAGCTTAACCCTTTGTAGTTGTCTGTTGTTGCTTTAACTTCTGTTAATGCTTTCTTTCTTACACTTTCCTTTCCTCTAACCTTTCTTTTGAAAATCTTTAGATGTTAATATTTCAAAACAATTGTGCTGCAGACAATATGTAAGGCCCTTCCCCCTTAGTTACTGCTTGTATGCCTGTCTAGCACGGCATATATGCAGTTAACAGTGACTACGTTTACATGCACAAAATATTCCGTTTTTTTCCTTTATTCCAAAAAAGACACTTCTCCTACTAAGCTAATTACATGGCTAATGAAAGTGAACATTTCACTAATATTCCCGTTTATATGCAGCTGTACATACTCCGATTAACTGGTGGCAGACTTGTTCGACCATACGAAAACAGCCTCCCTCTTTCATTCCTTCAACCACCTTCTCGAAAAGATCGGTGTTGCGATATTTGCGCATATCCAAAAGCCTGTTGATATCCAAATCTTTCATAATGTTTAGAAGCGGGCGTGTTTCTCCTTCTGACCAGAAATATGGGCTTTTCCTTAGGGCATGCATCTTTATCCCAGCCTTGCAAACTGTCGGTTAGTTGGTTTGTGTACAACGCACAGAGCTGGCCACAAACAGGCAAGAGGCCGTGTGTCGTAAACTGCCATAAACACCCAGATTGAGATGCATATTCCCAATGCACTGTATACATGTCCAAAGAATGCTCCTAAAACCTGAATAAAATTGGCATATCACACATTTCTTAATCGGAAAATGCTCCATTCGGAATAAGGCCTAATTCAGAATATCCAAACTGAATATGCTGTTTACATGACCCGTATCAAATTCAAAATATTGTCATATACTGAATAATAGTGGAATATTAGTGTGCATGTAAACAAAGTCATTGATAACAGTGGTAGATTTACCACTCGAAATACTTAGTAATTCTTGAAACAATGATTCACTGATTTCATATAGAGGTAAACAAAAACAGGCCTTCTAGCCAGCAACTGCTCATTTTGTTGGTTGAAATCACAGCTAAATAGTCACAAGAACCCTGTAAAGGATCTTAAATATGTATTTGATGACTACGTGCACTACGATGCTAAAAGATTGAGGCTAAAACTACATGTCCTGGACAAAAAGTCACAAACTATGTAGAAGACATGGAAATAGAGGTGCAGCATTGTTCTTATATTGCACGCTTCACTTTGAGATTTATTCACGCTTTGTTGTTCCTTGTAAATTTATATATCACGTTTACAAGAGAAAAGGCTTTGGGGATTTGGATTAACCAATGAGTTTGGCAAAGGTAACGCTATCTTATGTAATGGAGTGTAAACTTCCCCAAATCCAATAAAGTGCAGGACAGAGCTGCTAACACTGATATACAGTAGTAGTATCCAGCACCAGCTTTCACACAGTGGTTGTGTCAGTCCTGAACAGGACTTCTTTTAACGTAACCCCATGCACAAAATAACAGCTAATGAAATGGAAGTAACACCCAGTTATTGCTGTATGTAGTGAGCTAGTTAAGTGGGCATTGCTAACATTTGCAGCTTACTTTAAAGCAGACAAACACACAGTTTTACCCATTCCTTACACACTTGCTCTTGTGCTTTTGGTTCAGGAAATGCAAAAAGAAAAGAAAGTGGAGAATCCAAAGCTTGACATTCCTGCTGTGCCAGCCCATTCTCATTCCCAGGGCATCAAATACCAATGCTTTGTCGCGGCCATGTCGCCGTTTAACACTGCCACACAAGGCACCCTTTAGCGCCTATATGAGACACACCGGGCTTTCCATTGACTACAATGTAAACCCATACGCAGCAACAGTAAACACTCAGGGAAAGTGCCTCGGGAGCATTGTGATGTAGTTTAATGAGCGAAAGAGGCACACCGGGTGTGCGGGAGGGGAAGTGGATGGATCCAACAAACACAAGGCTTTCATCCAGGAGACCGCTGTTTGTGTCCCGTGTGCGTTAAGTTTCAGTTTCACCTTACAATCAGCTGTTCGTTCGTGTCCCGTGTTCACAATGTCAAGTCACGTTTTCACTGTACAAACGTAGTAATTTAAGCCCAACCATGTTGTTTTTTCCTAAACTTAACTGAGTTGTTTTGTTGCCTAAACCTAAGCAAGAGTTTTTGTTTAATTCAAAACATTAAGTACGTGTTTACTGCGACCGAAAGTGACGTCGAGGGGTCTGACAAAGCGTCAGTATGTGACGAGTTGGGATGAGAATGTGTTGGCTGTGTTTTGGGGAGGGGAGTTAGCGAACTGTCCATTGATCATTTCTCTTGGCTCTAACTCTTGACAGGTGAATAATGAACAGTATCTTGCAGTCTTACTGTTGTTGACGGTGATCATGTTTGCCTAGCATGATTTCTGGATATTTATGTTTATGTTTCTCTTTATTTGTCACCTTCTCTTATTTGTCTCGGACCCTTTTTTTACCTTCCTAATTTGATTTGATTTCCATCTTATGGCCCTCTCCTTATATCACTGTTTGTTTCTCCACCTCTGCCTTTTCCCTGCTTCTTATCATCTCTTATTTATTTTCAAAAACTCTCCTCCCCTTCCTTAAGGTCTCATCTTTCCACTCCACTCCCCTGCTTGACCTCTTGTTTCCCTCCACCCCGCCTTTCTTGCTGTTTCCACATGAGTGATGTGTTGCATGTGTATCTCTCACAGACAAAGATGAGTGCAGCAAGGACAACGGCGGCTGCCAGCACGAGTGCATCAACACAGTGGGCTCTTACGTTTGTCAGTGTCGCCATGGCTTTGTACTGCATGAGAACAAACATGACTGTAAGGAAGGTGGGTTTCACGTCCATTCACATCAGCACACACACCGGCACAAAAGCCTCGGAGTGCACATGCACGTGCAGCCACATTCACACAAGCATGTGCTCTTTCACAAGAACAGCCATCGTCTATCATACAGCCCGTACTTTGTTTATCCACATCAGAGTCCACATGACAACAGGCTGGTCCTTTCCATCTGAGGGGAGTATTTTCTGTACATACTTACATTTCCACACTTGGTGGCTGCAAGCAGAGCTGTAGACTTGAGGCTTAAGATGTGGGCATGTGTCACATTAAGTTACAAAGGTGAAGACTAGAGACATGACTTTGACTTGAGGGCTTTGAGACTTGACTGACTTGAAACTTGAAAACATTCAAGTCTCAAGCTTTGACCTGGTAAGATCCTGGAACAAAAAAACATGTCAGGCAGGCTTAGCAACATGCCTTAAATAACGATTTAATTGATTTAATTCTATTAATTTTTTTGCTGTATGCATTAAAATGACTTGCTGTCGGCTATTAAAGGTCCAGTGTGTAACATCTGGTGACATCTAGTAGTGAGGTTGCTGATTGCAACCTCTCCCGTGTGTTAAGCGTGTAGGAGAACTACGGTGACGTGAAAACGTAATTGGCCCTATCTAGAGCCAGTTGTTGTAAGAGTAGCGTATCATTCAACGAATAGCATAGCCAGTGTGTAGAGTGTGTGTGTGTACGTGAGAAGTGAGTTTTGAAGCAAGAGAGAGAGAGCGGCGGCGAACGTGTGTGAGCGAACAAGTGAGCTAGTGGAGCAGCAGACAGAGTTAGCTTTGAGAATATCAAGTGAACGTTCAGTGAAAGTTGCAGTTTGTGCAGAAATGAATGCTGCAGCTCCTCAAGACCAACAGAGGTTTCCTATGTCTTGTTTCCCGGCGGCTGAGTGGAGTGACGGCGGGGGTTAAATCCAGGGCGAGTAACGTTATCGACTCCGGCCCAAGCAGGAAAAGTTAACACAGTAGTTTGTAGAACATAAGTAGAAACATGGCGGCCGGCTCTGAGAAGGGAGGACCCACTGTAGATGTAGATATGAAGAGCTCATTCTAAGGTAACGAAAACACAACTCTTTTTTCAGGAGATTATACACTTAAGAAAACATTTTTGCCAATAGATCACCCTAAATCCTACACACTGTTGCTTTTAACACAGCTTTTAAGAAAAATGTTCAAATGCTGTGTGCTCTGAAAGATTTAAGACTTGAACTTGGCCTAATAAACTTGAAACTTCATTGAACTTGAGACTTGACTTGGACTTGGACCACAAAATGTTTTAAAAGCAGTGCTGGTTGCTAGTCACTATATCTCTGCTCACTGAGACTTGACTTGGACTTGAGACTTACTCTTAAAGACTCGAGACTTGACTTGGACTTGTCTCAAATGACTTGCTCGACTTGAGACTCACTCTTACGCCGAATTCGCACCAGAGCAGCATCAAAGTGCGGCCTGCGGCGAGCTGCCATGCAATGTGTATGTAAAGCTGCGGCGGGCCGGTCCCAAGCTCAGCCAGCTGCGGCCGTTTGATTCTGCGGTGAAGTGCAGCCAAACTAAAAGTTGGGAAAAGTTTAACTTTTAGCCACAAAGTGTGGCCAGAAATGACCCGCAGCCAATCAGTAAACAGATCCTGTGACTTCTGTGACATGTTGACCTATGTTACAAACAATTTCTTCCGGCTTGAAAACATGAACACGCCTCCCAGTCGCAGAAAAATGTAATTATTGTGGCGAGGTGTGAATTTGGTGTTAAAGACTTGTCTTGACTTGTCTCAAATAACTTGAGACTGGACTTGAACTTGCCTCAGAAGACTTAAAAACAGCTCTGCCTGCAAGTCACTAAAGCTGTGTTCACTGTGTCGTGTGTTTGTGTTTGTGTGACACACAGAGAGGGAAAAAGGTTTCAGTTTGACAGAAACATTATTTATTATCAGCTTTTAGCACATTCCCCTGCACACAAACACACACATTCACAGACACACACATGCACACAACTGTTGAATTGACATATTATACGCAACTCTTTGAAGTTGAACTTTTGAACGTGTACATACACACCACATCAACACACACATACTCACCTCACTAAAGGCTCCCTGTGCTGCTCATAAAAACACTCATGTTTCAAACATCTGGGAGCTTGAAAGCTTCACATGTAACTCCGTCTTCCTGTGTGTGTATAAGTGTGTGTGTATGTGTTTACGTGTGCATTAGACCAGCTTGACCCAGTAACCTTGCAGAGTCATGTAAATCCATATTCCCATCACACAGCTTGTGTCCGTGTGTGTGTGTGTTATGTACATACATACAGTATGTGCGTGTGAAAGTTTCAACATGTGGAGATGGACATTTGGATAGCGTGACATGTGCTGTTAGCATGTTGGATTAATGGAAACGTCACCGTTTAGTGATAGCAGTCACCTGACAGATGTGTGTGAAAGCAGCAGTGGAAAAGAAAAGAAAGCAAGAAAAACTTAAATCTGTATTTTTTTATGGTCTCAGGGATCCCGTTTAATCTTTTCCATGAAAGGAAGACATCTGTTAAACTGTTGGGTTATGATGCTGTGGCATTGTAAATTATTACCGACAATAGCGTGATAATGTGAAAAGATAGTTTGCTATGTCAGACAACACATTATTGTCAGAGCTTAAATCTGTATCATGTCAGTACAGTTTTAAAGGTGTGAGGGTCTTCTGTAACAACAGTGTGTGTGTTTGTATTTAATACTTTGCCTGTTAGAAGACTCTCTTTTACATTTATACTTTGTTGTTGTAAATCCATCCATCTCATTCTGTACGTGGGTTCAGTTTGTCTGACTCTAAATAAAAACTGTCTCTCTGGAATACATCCTGTTGTCTGGTGCATGCCTCCTGCCTCCCATCACCTTCATTAAGCCATTCATTTAACTCACACTACACACACACACACACACACACACACACACACACACACACACACACACACACACACACACACACACACACACACAGATGCGTGAGTGACTGTAAGGACTCCTGTGGATAGCTTTAAGTGCTGGAGGAAAACAGTCAGTAACTTCAACGAATTATGTTGCTATTGCTCAGCCGTGCAGAGCCTAGGCGTAACGCCGAATTCGCACGAGGCACGACCGAAGTGCACCTCGCCGCAATAATAAAATATTTCTGTGGCCAGGAGGCGTGTTCATGTGTTTCAGGGCTGGAAGAAATTCTTTGTAGGTCGACATGTCACAGGGTCGTGAAGGTAACCCACAATTTGGGAAACAATTTGGTTAAGGTCAGGCACTGACCTTGAATAGTTAAGGTTAGGTTAGGTCGTCGGGCACCGAATCTCACAAGAGTTTTTGCACGTTTTTGCAATTTGTGGGTTACCTTCTAGACACAACCATGTCACAGGATCTGTTTACTGATTGGCTGTGGGTCCTCTCTGGCCGCACTTTGCTGCTAAAGGTTAAACTTTTCCCAACTTTTAGTTTGGCCACACTTCGCCAGAGAATCAAACGGACGCAGCTCAGGAGCAGCCGCCACAGCTTTCTATAAACATTGCATGGCAGCTCGCTGCAGTCCGCACTTCACCGCTGCTAACATAGCAATAACAGAGCAGTTGACTACGGATGAAAAATAGACTTTTGGCTAACTCTGGCGCATTTACAGCAATATTTATTAATGTGCACAGTCCCTGTTAAATACACTAATAAATACATAAATAATATTGACTACTGAGTAACTGTTTCTGTAATATTATAGAGTGGCAATGTGAGCGAAGGTATTTTTTCTCAAGACCCAAAATGCTTAAAAACAGCGCTGGTTGCTCATCACTAAAACTGTGTTCACTGAGACTCTGTAGGAAACCTAAAAGGCTGCATTCACACCAGATCAAATGCAAGTCCTCCCATTCATTTTGAATGGGGTTAGTGTGTTTGGGTTGCAGCCACAGGGCGTGCCGAAAAAATTTGTAGCGGCCTGCAGCCGAAAAGTAGGGTCGTGTCTAGATGGTACCCGTCAATTTGCAAAAACTCTTGCGAGGCTCGATGCCTAACCTTAACCATCTCACGTCATGTTGCGGTAGCCAATCACGTAACCAGTGATCCAGAGCTGTACAACGCAGCCATGAGGGAACAAAAGACGTTAATTGTCGTGCCGTCAATGGGCCGTTAAGGTGACTCTCCCACACCGCCGCACAACCCCTACTCTGAAAGACTGGAGACTTGACTTGACCTGCCCGAAAGATGCAGCACAAACAGACCGCACCACTGTTTCTGTAGCATTATAGAGTAGCAATATGGGCACAGCTGCAACTCACAGAGGTTTTTTGATTTTCTTTACAGAAGCTAATTTTTGTTGCTTTGGAGAAAACCCCAACCAGAGGTGCAAATCAGAGATTTGTTAGTGTTGATTGGGTTGAGATGTGGTGACTGTGAAGGCCAAGGCGTGTGACTCACATCATTTTCACACTCAAATCCTTCAGTGATCCCTCGGACGATGTATCGAAGCATCTGAATGCGTTATGTTCGTCAATCGATATCTCTCTTTCATCTGTCGCTCATTTCTGAATTGGATCGTAAAGGGATTAGATTGAAATTGCAGGATGCATTAACAATCTCGTAACTGTGGCCTTCAAAAAACATGTGCGAGGAACTGAATTTGAAGCTCAATAATTAGATGTTTAGGATCCAATCCTACACATCCTGTGTTTTTAGGATCCATTTCTTAAACATCTAATCCAACCAAGGGCTTAGATTTTGGATAGCAGTGTTTGCAATGAGTGTTTTGAAAGAACGGTTACCTATTAAGCAAAAAAATTACATTTTCTCTGCACTGGATCCATATTATAGATTTTTGCTTCTATAAATACAGATCGCATTCAAGGTTCAAATGACACCCATAATTTTACCTTTAAATATTGTAGGTAATAGATGACTTGTACTTATACGCTGTACTCCATCCATGCAAAGTCCAAAAGACTGACTGTAGTGGTGTGTTTGTTTAAAGCATGCGTGCATGCGTCCATGTGAAATTCACACTGAACTTGTCATCAGGATGTGTTTCTTTGAAATCGTTTCTCTCTCTTTTGGTTCTCTCGTTTCTCTCCTTCCTGTTCCCTTTCCATTTCCTCTGACCTTTTCCTGTGCAGCCATGATTTTAACTTCCTCTCTGTGTGTGCTTGCATGTTTCTGTGTGTGTGTGTGTGTGGACATGTGTGTTCAGCTGAGTGTGAGCATAAGATCCACAGCCCCAGTGGGACCCTGAGCAGCCCGAACTGGCCAGACAAGTATCCCAGCCGTAAGGAGTGCACCTGGGACATCACGGCCACGCCGGGACACCGAGTCAAAATAGTAAGTGTGTTGCAATCAAGCAGATCTCGGGGCTCTTTAAACCCTTTACTTTAGCGTTATTGTCCTTCTCCCCTCCCTCATAACACTCTGTCTGTGGGGTCATATCTTATGTGAAACCCTCGGGCTGCCCTCCCCCCCTTCTTTCTTTATGATCTCTCTCTCCCATGTTCCACTTATGAAACCCAAATGTGAACGTGGGGAGAAAGTGCATGTTTGTATTTTCGGGCTAACTGCAAGCGTGTTCTCATGCGTTAGAAAGAGGCCTTGGGCAGTGGCCATCTGTGTCCTTGTGGCTTTCTGTGTGTGTGTGTGTGTGTGTATGCATGCGTTTAGCCGCACACACACACACACACATGCACATGCATTTGTGCATGTAAGCATTTATGTGTCACCACAAATAGTCATCTCCACATTTTTCGAGTTAACTGCAGATACTTATTTAGGAATAAACCGACATATCTGCCGTGTGTATCGTGGATTGAAGATAGTCAAGGATGAAAAGTTCCGAGCGTGATGTGCGTGGTTGTTTGCTCGAAGAGAGAGAGAGAAAGGAGAGAAGATGATGTGACAGAAGACAGATGGTGTTTGGCTAACAGTGTTAGCTTTGATGCAAATGGAGTTTCTCCTGACTCAGGTGGATTCACAGAAGATGCTTTGCAAGAGGTGATAGAGTGGTCTCGACACACACATACACTGAGTCTAACCTTGACGCTCAAACCACACAAAATGTCTTCATTCTCTAGTTCTAAATTTTTTTGATACACTTTTACGCTTTCTACCAACACGGACACACACTGTAGACAACCAGCTGCAATGCAAGCTGCAAGTCCGAGATGACGTTTTCAAACTGCTTGTTTTTTTCGACCAACGGACCAAAACCTAAAGATATTCAGTTTATTGCCGTATGACGAAAAGAAAATCAGTAAATGCTCACATTTTAGAAGCTGAAACTGGTTGACGTTGGTATTTGAGTTTGAAACATCACTTTCACATTTTGTGTCAGTCAACTAATGAACTGATCAGCTGATCTAAAATGCATTTATATCTCGCTCCTGAAACGCGAATTGGACTTAACAAAGGTACAAGTACAGGAGCACACATGCCCACATTCACACAGATAATCCTCCTAAAGTCCACTCATGTTCCTCATGCAAACACTGTCACACATACAAACACAGTGCATTCTTTACAATATGCAGCAGACACACTCCTGGTCTAGACACAAGGTCAAATATTTAGGATTAGCCTCCTAACCTCCCTGCCTCTCTGCTTTTCAGTTGTAATCAACTGTCATTTAGTTTTGATAATCTCTTCTCAAGGCTTACGTAACTGAAAACACATTACATCATCAGCTATGATGACATATTTAGTCGTTTTTTTTTATTTGTTTTGAATGTGCAACTACATGTGATTTACACACAAATATACACAAATTGGGAAATTTGTTTGGTAACACTTCATTTTACAGGTCTGCAAATTTCATGGTAATTAGGTGATAATTAGCAAGTAACCTATTTGAAATTTCTTTGGAATTACTGCCAAATTACCCCAATATTTACCTCAAAATGTATCGACAATTACTTTATTATAAACATTATTTAATAATTATATGCTAAAATAGCATATAATCATTAAAATAGGGCGCTTAGGCTTGAGAAGCGGCTGTGTGCTGCTTTCATCGGAGGTGGAAAACCAAAACTAAAGACACTTCTGATCAGGCACAAATCTCACCATTGTGTGACTTATTGTCTACACAAATGTAACCTGGTAGCTAATGTAATGATTCAGAGAGTTTTTAAAGAAATTTCAAAGAAGTTATTTAGCTATTTACCAGCAGACATGGAAATAAAGCATATCAATTAACTTTGTATTCTTTTCCTGGAAATGTATTAAGTAAATTACCAGCTATATATAATATTAAATAATATTTATGATGTAATTTTTGATCAATTTGGAGGTAAACATTGGGGTAATTTGGCAGTAATTCAAAAGAAATTTCAAATTGGTTACTTGCTAATTATCACCTAATTACCATGAAATTTGCGGACTTGTAAAATGAAGTGTTACCTTTTGTTTTTGTGTGTGTTGAGATTAGTGGGGGTGGTCTCTATATCCACAGTAATGACATCACAGCGGGATATAATTTATACCAGAAATCTGAGCATAGACATGAAGGTCATTCTGTTATTGCTTCTTCACTCTCTGTCACACACACACACACACACTAAATCCTCTTGGGAGTAGTAAACAGATCCACCATCCAGTGTGTCACCCGAGCTACAGTTAGAAACATCTGGAAGCCATCACGACCCACGAATCAAACACATCAGCCCACCTTCGCCCTCCTCTCTCCCTCCGCCCGGCTGATAAAAATCAGTGCGGTGTGGCGTTTGTGGCGGATGGCGATGGAGCGCGGCTCACGAGACAATCAGAGAGGTGTGTGACTGAGTGTGGGAGAGAGAGGCCTGCATGGTGTTATGACTCAGCTCACGGTGACTTGATTAGATTAGCAATCGTGACACTGTGTGTACATGCATGTCAGTGTATAAGCAATGTGTAGGCAAAGAAGCAGGGAGGCAGGCGCTCTGTTCTGTATATATTAAAGGGGACATATCGTGAAAAACTGACTTTTTTAATGCTTGTGCTCATACATTTGGGTATCTGGAGTGCCTACCAACCCACAAACTGTGAAATAAAACAACCCAGTCAGTTTTTTGTGGGCTGCCTCGATCAGAAAACATGTGATTCAACAAGCCATTCAGATTTGGCTCCCCTTCCTATGTCACATGCAGGCTCATTAGAATATATCGCCCACAGCTTGAGAACTATAGCTTTACAAAGGTGCACCATGTTTTTCTCACAAGCCAATCAGATCAATTCAGGAGGGGGGCTTAAAGAGACACGCAGTCACACACAGGCACACACACAGGCAGTGCTTGTGCAAATCTCAAATACTGTTGCTCCTTTCATGTCCTCTCAAATGTCAGCATTTTCAAGAGTATGTAAACATTATATATCAGCATCTTCTGCTACTACTACTGCTGCTGGTGCTGCTACTCATACTGTAGCTACTACTATGACTACAACAACTGATGCTGCTACTACTACTACTACTGCTGCTGCTGGTGCTGCTACTCATACTGTAGCTACTGTACTACTATGACTACAACTACTGATGCTGCTACTACTACTTCTACTACTACTGCTGCTGCTGCTGGTGTTGCTACTCATACTGTAGCTACTGTACTACTATGACTACAACTACTGATGCTGCTATTAATACTACTACTACTACTGCTGCTGCTGGCGCTGCTACTCATACTGTAGCTACTACTATAACTACAACAACTGATGCTGCTACTACTACTACTACTACTGCTGCTGCTGGTGCTGCTACTCATACTGTAGCTACTGTACTACTATGACTACAACTACTGATACTGATACTACTACTACTACTACTACTACTACTACTGCTGCTGCTGGTGCTGCTACTCATACTGTAGCTACTGTACTACTATGACTACAACTACTGATACTGCTACTACTACTACTACTGCTGCTACTGCTGCTACTACTACTAGTAGTAGTCTAACGACTTGTAGTTTTAAAGGTTTATTCCACCCAAATACAACTTTCTGTCTCACGACTTGTAGTTTTAAAGGTTTATTTCACTGAAATAATACTCTCTCTCTCTCTCTCTGTCTGTCTGTCTCTCTCTGTCTCTCTCTGTCCGTCTGTCTCTCTCTGTGTCTGTCTGTCTCTCTCTCTCTCTCTCTGTCTGTCTGTCTCTCTCTGTGTTTAGCAATGCAGTTCATCTGTCTGATATTCATAAAAAGCTTTTCTTCTTTCCGTCTATTCATTAAATTCACTTCAAATGTACCACTTTTGACAGGGTTACAGTTTAGCTTCCAGCTTTTCGAGCAATGTATTTCAGCTCTTAGCTTCTTTAGGTAATGCAGTTCAGCTTCCAACTCTTCCAACTTTTACATTTCAACTTCTAGGTTTTTCAGCAGTCCAGTGCAGTGCAATGCATTTGAGATTTAACATTTTTAGGCAAGTCATTTCACATTTCTGCATTTTCAGCAATGCTTTGCAATTCATTTCAGCGGTCAGCATTCACACCCATTTTCAGCAGAAAATGCATTCTCTAGTTAAAGACTTGTTGCTCAGTAAAGCTTTTAGTTTTAGCTAAAGTTTTCCAACTACATTAACTCTGAACTCAGGTATGTCTTGTTTTTTTAATGAAATGATTAGATCCAAATTCAGGAAATTACTCACACAGTATAACAAAGGCTCTAACAAAGGACACACTCTTGTCGTTATTATTCTCTTTCTAATTCTCTCTTCTCATTTTTACTCTGATTTGCCTTCTGACGGACTTTCACTGTTGTTGCTCTCTGATGTTACGCATACATGTACATACTGTAGGACATACATTTGTGGCTTTGTTGTAATTCCTGTGAACAAAATAAGAACATCACCAAGAAGACTTCCAGCATCTACACTGTAGTTTACAGTAATTTGTGGACCACTGAGTTTGACCATGTCTAAATTCTGCATCATTGCTTTACCCGCAAAACTAAACTGCTTTACTGCACGAAGCGAGGAGGAAGCCACAGATTGCTCAGTGCAGACAGAGCTGATGTCAGAGTTTTCTACTTCCAAGGTGCATGGTGAGAGGGGAAAAAGTCTTGAGAGGTCAAAAGACCTCACCATCTCTGCTTCTACCTCTCCAGGCCTTCAATGAGTTTGAGATCGAGCAGCATCAGGAATGTGCATACGACCATCTGGAGGCCTTTGACGGGGACAGTGACACGGCAGCCATCTTGGGTCGGTTGTGTGGCAGCAAGATCCCGGAGCAGCTGGTCTCCACCGGCAACAAGATGTACCTCCGCTTCATTTCTGACGCCTCAGTGCAAAGAAAGGGCTTCCAAGCTGCACACTCCACAGGTATGTGTCTGTGTGGAAACATATTTAAATATTCATGTGTGTTAGTGATAATATCTCACTTTATGTGCAACACTGTATCTGAGTTTTTGTTTCTGCAAAGAGCATCACTCATCACAGTCACCAGCTTAGATTTCTCAAGTTTGAATAGTTTTCTAAGAGCAATATCTCCCTCTGGTGGTTCACAACAGCTCATACACGATGTACACCTACCAGATAATAATGCACAGTGCACTTTCATAGACTAAGCTACTGGAGTTACCCTGCACTATACTCATTTTTAACAGTCTTTTCTGCACTATATTCACTTTTTTAATAGTCGTGTATCACAGCTGTTACCCTGCACTATATTCAGTTTTAACAGTTTTCTTCATCTCCTTGTATTTTTATATCTGGTATATTTTTTTGTACTTTGTATTTTGCACTACTAACTTTTTTACTGCCTTTTTACCAACATGTTTTGCACTATGGAACTGTGATGCTGGAAACTTGAATTTCCCTCGGGATCAATAAAGTTACTATCTATCTATCTATCTATCTATCTATCTATCTATCTAAACCATTCATGAAATCTGACAAGAGTTTGTTGACTATCTGAGACAAAACAAATAAATAAAATGTCACATTTTTTAGACTAAAACATCACTCTCTCTCTCCTGTGTCTCTGCAGAGTGTGGAGGTCGTCTGAAGGCAGAAGTTCGTCAGAAGAACCTCTACTCTCACTCTCAGTTTGGAGACAACAATTATCCGGGTCACACTGACTGCGAGTGGCTGCTGACGGCTGAACAGGGCTACGGCATCGAGCTGAGCTTCATCACGTTTGAGGTAGAGGAGGAAGCTGACTGTGGTTATGACTACATCGAGCTGTACAACGGGTACGACGCCAACTCACATCGACTCGGACGCTTCTGCGGTTCAGGGGTAAGATGTCATGTTCTTATTATAGGCTCATATTCAATCTTTGATGTGACAACTTAACCATATTGAAGGGACTGTTAGACCAAATATCAAAACCAACAATGAATTGATTTCATTAATAAGTATTGCTGGAGTAACCAAAGACTGAAATATCTTATTCCACTTTGCTATAGAGCTCCATTGTTGTCTAAAACCACATCAATGAGCATTATAGTTTACTTTGAGTTAAATAAATATATAATAACATCAGTCTTATCTACAAATCATGTTCTTTGACCATTTTTGAATGCATGGTGCACACTTTTAGATTTTTCCTACCACTACAGGCAGCCATTAGTTTCATTCATTTGGTATGAAAATGTTATTATTAGCATTGTTTTCCTTGAGTTGTGTAACCCATCACAGAATACATCAACAGATATTTAAGTTCTTGTACAGTTGATTGTATATTATTGTATATTTTTCAATACCATAGATTGAGAAACATAATCAGGTTTATATATATATATATATACAGTATATATATATAAACCTGATTATGTTTGGTCTGCTATAAAGAAATTACAGACCACAGAATGCCGTGATTGACCAATCAGAATCGTGTATTATTATTATTATTGTTATTATTATTATTATATTATTATAAATATATATATGCACATACATACCGAACCAGACTAAATAGTAAAAGAATCAAAAGTATCAATTTCACTCTGATTCGTACTAGCCAAATGGACTATTGCTTGTGAAAGCGCCCTAAATGTCTGAAAAACTGCTTCACACGTCTCTGTATCTCCCCTTCCTCAGCCCAGGGAGGGGATCTACTCGCCCGGAGGCGCTATGCTGATCCGTTTCCATAGTGACGACACAATCAGCAAGAAGGGCTTCCACATCCGCTACACGAGCACCAAGTTCCAGGAGAGCCTTCACACCAGGAAATGACCTCACACGCAGCCCGTGACCTCTGACCTCTGTCACCCTGACCTTCACCACGGCAACGAGAAAAGTACAGCCTGTCCCCTCTTCTCGGACCCAGCAGACAAGATGTGGACGTTTGTGGACGTTCGCCAGCCGTGGGAGGAAGACGACACTTTACGTGAACATTAGTCTCCCTCTGTGGCTCCACGCAGGTCATCGCACTCTGAGATGAGACAATGAGACATCAACATGAGCCGTTTCTGTGGAGGAGATGGTTTTCATTACTGCACATCGAGCTGCCCTCAGTGTGGATACTCACGGTTGCAACAACAAAAGAGTACAAACACACATAAACACAGTAGATTCATATTCAGAATTATAAACTACGGATGCTTGAGGAACTAAGGAGCTTCTACCTAAAGACAATGCATCCAACAGGGGAGTCTTTTCTGACTCCTTAGACTGTGACCTACTGTGACAGCTGCTCATAAACACAGTAACTGAGAGGGAACTCTAAATAGACATTTTTATTGCCTTTGATGCCTGGGAACTGGTCTCTTCAACCCAGCTCAGAATGGCTGCAGATGATTTTATTTCACGTCTTATTGTAAAACCCATTGTGTTTACTGTATGTGTGTCTGTGTGTACAGAGAAAAAGAACAAACAGGAGGCTGAAGTCCGTCATTTTTCTTAAAGCTTATGCAGACGACCATCGTGGAATGGGAAAAAAAAATAAATGAAAAAATGCAAATGGAGAATTTCCAAATGATGTTAATGTTAAGCCTTGCGTTATGTTGTGTGTGTGTCCATGCTGTTTTTTTTTAGAGTTTGCACCATCTTGTAACAAACTCATGGATGTTATACAGTTTCCACCTCACCCCAAAAATAAAAAGTGGATATCTGAAGGGAATATTTTCACAGTTGTCTCTTGGAGTGACACGATTCTGATTGAAGGAGAGATTCCCATGGTGCTAAAAATAAAAATACACTGAATGACTGAATGGAAGTAAAGGTTTTCAATAGGAGACACAGTCAGCATGGAAACAGCACACTGCATCAACAGCACTAGTCCTGTGGAACTACAACATTGCCTTAGAACCAAAATGTATGCTGTCGGAGGTCGCTCCTGTGCTCTTGTGTCAGCGGCGTGTTTTAAAGGTTTTTTGGCAGCGTATTTCATTTGTTTGGAGATCTCGAATGGTTTTATTGTGAAAAAAAAAACATGGGAAATGTAGTCTGTGTGTGAGATAGAGTGTCAATGGTGCATGTGTGTTTGTGTGTCATTTTTGTAGCTGCTCTCAGAGATACATACACACATGCTTACAAATACACAAATACACAAAAACTCATTTATGTGCATTTTCCCCGAACATCTGAACACACACTTCCCCTTCTGTATATTTGGAGCGTGGAGAGCAAAGTGCTGTAAAGTTGAAGGAATATCAAGGTGCATACATGTTGCATCGTTTGTTGTGTTAAATGCAAATGTGTAAGTGTGTGTTATAGGAGATTATAGAGAAATAATGTGTGTGTATGTCTGTAAACTGTATGTTTTTAAGTTGAATCATTCATTGCTGTACGTGCCAAGCTCCAGGTGACCCTGATCCACTGTAGTTTTTGTTTTATCAGTCCACCTCTGTGTCTGTAGCTCAGAGACACTGACATGACGTCCTCTGCATCAGTCATTAAAATACACACAGGTAAAAACTACACGCTGCTGTGTGTTGTGGATTATTGCTGTGTTTTGAGAATTAATTTATGTTTTCCATTTTTTTTACCCATTTAAACGAGACGAGAAGAATTCCAAACATTGAGCCATAAATCAAATCCTGCTGTTTTCCCTTTGTGATAATAATATTCAAGTGTTTTCGTTCACATGATAATTATAGCACATTTGATGGTGTTTAGGTTTGTTGAAATGTATTACTCTGTTTCCCTGTCATAGTCCATGGCAAAGGTGTAGTAAAAGAAGTCACCCTAAAAGAATCTTTAAGCCCATTTTGAGTGTTTTTGTTAGACTAACTTGATTTGCTGTCTACAGTTGTTTCTATCACTTTAAAGCTCATTTATTCTACCTCAACAGCCATGTTATGTCTGGAGTGTGCAACCAGAGTAAATATAGACTTCTTCCAGTGTTAAACTATAATCAATTTATAAGTGAATACATTTTGTGAATTATGCATATCTGCTTTCTTGCCAAGACTTAGATGAGAATATGAAGCTGCAACCGGCAGCTGGTTAGCTTAGCTTAGTTTAGCAAAAAGACTGGAAACAGGGGGAAACAGCTAGCCTGGCTCTGTACAAAAGTTCTGCCTACCAGCACCTCTAATGCTCATTAAGTTTTTACATGATGTTGTTTGTAAGGATGAACAAAAAAAGATGTAATTTGTTAATTGGTGAGCTTTAGAAGTGCAGGTAGATTATTTTGTGACTTTTTTTGTGAATTTTAGTTTGTGTTATTTAATTTATTTATATGTCTTCCTATCAAATTCCATCCCACAAACATTATGCAGAAATGCCATAATTTTAATATATCTAAGCAGTGTGCCAGCTAAAAATGAAATGATGTCCAACTCAAAGAGCAACAACAGGAGCTCTGATTGCTCAGCAGATGACCTCTGACCCCACATAGAACAGCCGATCAATCAGATCTCCTGTTGCTGCTCTGATCATTTCTAATTTAATTAATTAATTTATATTTAATCAATTTACTGAGTACAGTTAAACACTGAACACGTTTTTAATCACTCTGGTGGCGCCATCAGACTCCATAGAATCCCATAGTAAGTAGAGGCAAAACTCCACCTGCTGGCAGCAGAAGAAACTGTGGTTTTATTGGTACTGAGTAATTTAGAAATTAAAGGGACTGTTTGTAACTTCTTACACGTATAAATCAATCCTGGTCGGTGTCCCATGCGCCCTCGCGTGTGGCTACGCTGTTCAGACTCAGACTCCAACACAAACTACACGGAGGCACCAAAACCGCAAAGTTATATCTAGTGAAGCCCGTCTTGCAAAACAGTGTTGGCCGCGGGGGAGACCGTAGCTTTGGTCTCCAGGGCCGGAGTCTCTGCTGTACTCTGCTCCTCTGCCTGCCTTCACTCACACACCGCGCTCGTTACTTGCTCAGCTCGCTCCACCTCACCTGCATGTGCTCACACTACACACTGCAGGAGAGTTAGTTTAGCTCTGAGAATATCTAGTGAATGTACAGTGGACGTTTGTGCAGAAATAAATGCTGCATCTCCTCCAGACCAACAGAAGTTTTCCATGTCTTGTGAAGTGACAGGGCTCCGCAGCGAGTTACGTTATCATCTCCGACCGGGTGCCTGTGTCTCCCCTGCTCCCTCAGGCCGCGGTCGGGAGGCTGAAGCAGGAAAAGCCAACACTAGGATCAGCAGTGATTCATGGAGAGACCTTTGTCTGGTCAGCTAACATTACTGCCAAGCAGGTGAAATATAGAGTGATATTGTGGTTTTAGCTGATGTGTGTCGCCTCACTGTGTTGACGGATGCTCGCTCACATTCAGGTAGCGCGTGCACACGGGCGAGCGCGAGCAACAGGACACCGACTTTCGTTGACTTAACGGCCACAGTTGTCGCTGTTAACAACCAATTTCTGATTCTTACAAACAGTCCCTTTAAGGTCAGTGGCTGACAGAATAGTGGTGTTTGGCTGGCGCACATGATGTCAAGTGGCCGTAGTATGGGCAAAACAACAATGCGCATGAATGCGTAGCTCCTGGAAGGTAACCCACAATTTGCGATTCGTTGCGAAACTCTCGCGAGATTTGCCACGTGCGGCTGATTACCTGTTGCATCACTGCAGTCTGATTGGCTGTTGGCTGTAGTGGTGTTGTCAGTTGAAGCTAGTATTTCTCTTAAAGAAGATAGTAATTGCGGAATGAACTTGTGGTTTATCTTCTACAGCTACTTCTTTAAAGTCTGCCTTTTGAATTAAAACTTGAGATTGAATACCTCGGTACCCACCCAGCCGCGGGATTTTGTTATAAACGAAACTGCTGGTACAAAACGGCTAACTGCTAGCTTGTCAGAGAAGACGCCTCTGTTTGTTTTATTCGGAGGGTTAGGGTACCTGGTCAACAACAGACTGTCAGGATCTCAAGCATCTTTCTGAGAGGACTAACAAACAGCGGTCTACAGCAGGCTACGCTAGCTACAGCAGTCTACGCTAGCTACAGCTTTGAGGATAACAGGTATGTGCTCAGTCTGATTATCACCTGTATTAAACTGTGTGGGAAACATGAAATAGCGCATTACGTCAAATTGTGTAATTTTCATCAGTGCAAAGTTGTTGCCTCATCATTTTTTTTTACTTAAAAACGCCTCTGCATACTGTACTATACTGTAAGTATTGCCACCATTTCATAGTGATACACCCACTGAGGTACTGGAGCAGGGGTCAGCAACCTGCGGCTCCGGAGCCACATGCGGCTCTTTAGCTCCTCTCCAGTGGATTTTTAAAAAACATTAGTGGAAATGAATAACTGTTTTTTTTGTGTTTACATTTTCATTTATCATTGTTGTAGGTCTAATGTACGACGGTACGAGGGATTATTAGAAAAAAAATTAAGTATTTAAAAAAATTAAATCTGAAATTTCGAGAAAAAAAGTTATAATATTATGAAAATAAAGTCAACTTTACGAGAAAAAAAGTCGTAGTATTATGAGAATAAAGTCATAATATTATAAAGTAGTAATTTTACGTGTTATTTTCTTTTTTTTCGTAAAGTTATGACTTTATTTTTGTAATATTCCGACTTTTTTTCTCGTAAAGTTATGACTTTATTTTCGTAATATTATGACTTTTTTTCTCGTAAAGTTATGACTTTATTTTCGTAATATTCCGACTTTTTTTCTCGTAAAGTTATGACTTTATTTTCTTAATTTTCCGACCTTTTTTTCTCGTAAAGTTATGACTTTATTCTCGTAATATTACGACTTTTTTCTCGTAAAGTTACGACTTTATTCTGTAAATCTCAGATGTTTTTTTTCCCCTCAATGTGGCCCTAATACTCCGTAGTACATTTGCACTTTGGCCCTCACTGCATTAGACTTATATACTATATACTTAGACTATAAACTGTGTTACCTTCATCACAATGCTCAAATGTTTTGCAGCTCCAGACAGATTTTTTTTGTTGTTTTTGCCTAAAATGTCTCTTTTGATAGTAAAGGTTGCTGACCCCTGTACTAGAGTGAGTAAAGATTTATAATTATGAATTATGAGTGGAATCTTAAAGAAATATCAAAATTGATCAAGGCTTTAATCATTTTATGCGCTTAACAAGAACATGAATGTGGCTCAACAATAGATTAACGTTTGCCTTTTGACCCATTTTAAACACAACAGCTTCTTGGTATCTTGAGGATGAGCCACTTACCTTTATAGGATCAGTTTGTTGAGCTTCAGGTGTCACACATTTGGTTCAAACACACACACACACACACACAGCTGTTTGGTGCCACTGTTATACAACCAGTCAACCACTAGAGGTCGCTCACTTTGAGCTATTGAAAGGTCAGTGCTCTGAAGTAGATCAACTATTTCCCCCCAAAAGTAAGTGTTTTTAGTGCTTTTACTTCCAATGAATGGTTGTAGTTTTTTTCATGATAGCATGACTTTCCCTGAGATTAATACAAAACATTAATTGAATTTGTGTAAAACCCATTAATACCTGTTTTAAGGGACACAATACATTTTAATTTGGAGTTTTAGTATGAGAGCAAGGCTGTGTGGTGTTCATATTGTATATTCATGTTGAATCAACATTAAAGCTGTCCTGAATACCATTTTTTGGGCTTCAAAGCTTCGGTGAGAAAAATTCAAAGGTATTCAAAGCTTTGGGACACAACTGTACACACTACACCTCTAACAAACAGCGATATCCATCTGAGAATAACTTTTAATAATTCATCTTGAATATGAATAATGTTGTGGGATTATTCCTTATTTCATGGGCTATTTGGGGATTAATACATTATTATTATTACATAGTTATTTATATAAAACAACAGCTAAGCATTCAAATATTGATTTGGAGGTCGATTACCATGCCAACAGTCAACGCTTTGAAGCATTAGGGTCAGCCCTAACTAGCACCATATTAGTCAGCCTGCAGTATCTTAATGTTGTCTGACCCTTTAGAGGAGCAGCAGAGGGTCAGATTTGCTCTTGTGTTTTAACTTTGGCTCCATCTACAGTTCACCCAGAGAACTGCAGTCAGACTGCTGTAACCATCACTGTATGTTGAGGGCCAAGCTTTCAGGACCAGTTCACCCAAGAAGAAACACATTTTCTGTCTTACCCCTAATGGTATCTACATTTTCTATATAGTTTTGGTTTTATTTGCTGAGGTTTTGAGAACAACACTACTGTGATTTCTACCATTCCAATACAATGAAGTTGCATAGAGTTTTGTTTGTGCTGCTCAAAGCATTGAAACATGACATGAACAGAAAGAAAACTTCAGGTACCCATGCATATAGGAGCAGGATGTGGACTTTATAATAAAAACTATTTTATTTTTCAAAGCCTTTGAACCCTGGTGAAGGTTCAAACCGGTCTCTTTTTTAAAAACATTATTATTAACTCATGAATAAGCTATAAAACTACTAAAGGATTTTCATTATAAATGCCGGACTGGCTGTTTCTGCTCCTGTGAAAGTGTGTGCCTAAAGTTCTTTGTCTAAAGATTACGACCATAGAAGACTAAGAAGGTGCATCTTAAGACTTTTTCTGGACTTTCATTGAACAATTCAAACATTATTTAGGGCTGCAGCTAACAGTTATTTTCATGAATCTGCAGGTTATTTTCACGATAAACTGAATCATCCTTTTGTCCACAAACTGTTGGAGATTAGAGAAAATGCTAATCACAGTTCTCCTGAGCCCAAGGTTACATATTCAGATATCTTTCTTTGTCAGTTCAAAAAGCAAAGATGTTCTGTTTACTTACATATAAGACAAAGTAAAGCAGGAAATCATCACATTTTAGAAGCTGGAACCATGAAATTTGTAGGACTAAAACTAACGATTATTTTCATTGTCGATTAATCTGTCAATTATTATTAATCGATTAGTTGTTTGGTCTATAAAATGTCAGAAAATGATAAAAAATGTCGATCAGTGTTTCCCAAAGCCCAAGATGACGTCCTCAAATGTCTTGTTTTGGTCACAATTCAAAGATATTCAGTTTACTGTCATAGAGGAGTAAAGAAACCAGAAAATATTCACATTTAAGAAGCTGGAATCAGAGAATTTATACTTTTTTTTCCTGAAAAAATTACTCAAACCGATTAAGAGATTATCAAAATAGTTGCTGATTAATCCAACGCTCATGATTCCTTAAAATGTCTTGTTTTAGTTGACTATCATAGACAACCAAGAAAGCAGAAAATACTCACATTTGAGAAGCTGAAACACGTCAGTTTTTGGCTAAAAATCACTTAAAAGATGAATTAAAGAAAATGACCTAAAAGATGAATCAATTATCAAATTACTATTTAATTAATTTTATAGTCAATTGACTACAATCTGATTTTCAAACTATTATCTACTGAAAATTGAAAATGAAATCTGGATGAACTGATCATTTAAAGTTTGCGGGTTGTAGCACCTGTGGTTACACAGTCTACTCATTCTGCCTACAGTTCCCACAATGCACCATGTCTGTGCTGTTTCGAGGAGAAGTGAAAACAAGAAATAAAAGTGAAGCTCAGAATTCCCAACATAAACCTAACATTTTTATATTAATATCACGCTTGAGAATCCACGAACCTGTTAGTAATTTAAAATCAATTCCTCCTATTAAACGGGTAACATACAATAGTCAACAAAACAATCTCACTACAAAATCTGCATTTTAATGACAACTGAGCCTACTACATCTGCTGAGGAAGATCATGTGATATGACTGAAAGCTCCAGAATAGCTACAAATAGACCATGTGGTGAGATTGTTTTGTCAACTGCTGTTTCCAAAGCCAAGAATGAATTTTCAATCTCAACTTTTAAGCTTAAACATGGGCTACAGTAGTCCTACAAAAGTCGTCAGGGAATTGTAGTTATATACATATTTCCATTGGCAAACTAGGAAACTGTAACCTGCTGAGGAAGATCATGTGATATGATTGAAAGCTCCAGATCAGACACTAAATAAACCTTGTGCTGAGATTATTTTGCGAAGTTTCGTGTGGTGTACGTGTGAGGGTGGAGGGGCAGCTCATTCTGTACAAACACCATGTTTGGTCACATAGCATCTTTAATACCACCATTATAATAATTAGGATATCAAAAGTATCGAGTATACATACATCATTTGCATTGCGGTACACAAATCTGAGCTGATTTATGTTTTTATATCTTTCATTCGTTGTTCTCAGGATCAACTTTTATTGTCTCGACATTGTGCTGATACATTGAATCGTCCTGAAGACCTTGACGCTATTTCAGGAAGGAGAACATTTAATTGGACATGTATTGTTAAGTAATATAAAAAGTTTTTTGATATTTCCAAATGTAACTTGAATCCTATAGTCTACTACTTTCCAATACCAATAGTCAAGAATCTTGATATAAGCCAAACTAGAGTCCATGTCACCAAAAATCAAAGTACTTCAGGTAGGTTTCTTCACCTACAGTGGTCTTGATATTCTGTAGTTTTTCATCTCTTTTTTGCAGTAAAGTTCTTGAAGCTGTGGGAACAGTCTCTTGAAGCCATGCCTGTTTTTGTAACAGTCCCAGTAAATGGATTCTCAGGAGTCTGAAGATGTGTGTGTGTGTGTGTGTGTGTTTATGTGTGTGTATTGGTTTGAGGAAAGTGAGGGTCAAAATGGTGAAACACCTCACTTCCTCTCTCCTCCACCACCTTTCATGGTCTCAGTCTGTGCTGCCTGTCAGACGCTGGTGATGGAGGCCAGGCAGTTTGATGACTTCTGGAGTTTCTCAGGCTGTGTGGTGGGGGGTTCTGGGATGGCGCGAAAGCTGAATGGCAGTCCGATACCACTGGTGCCGATGTGGCCGGGGCTCAGCGCCGGATTCTGCCGTCTATTGCTTTCCACTATGCTGGATGTGTTGGATGCAAGGCTTTCACGCGTCCTGCACAAGAGACAACACAAAGTCAAGTGTTTGCATTCAAAATGCACTGAAAAATATCACAGTGTATCGCATAAGTGGTGCTCGACTAGAAAGAAGAATACCACTAAAATAAACTGAAACTATACTATATAAGAAAAACACAGATAAATTCTAGTTACTGAGAATAATAAAAAGAGCAAATTCCTTCCAGGTTTCCTTCATTAAAAAAAAAAAAGACAAATAAGCACAAAAACATTTTTGCCATTCATCCTGGAAAATACATTAAAATAATAATAATACAAAATAGATTAAAGCAACTTTGAGTCGCAAAGTATTAGCAAAGTAGAAGCCTTAACCATATTAGGAGTTGATAAATAATGAAATTATATTAATATAATAACTTATAAATATGTGGCACATGTTTCATGTTATGTAATTTCTAGTTCTACATTATTTTATATATTTAAGCCCAATATTTATGTCTAAAGAATACCTCAGGGTTCAATGTTAACCTTATTTTTTCACTTGCCCAAAGTCAGTTTTTACCTGCCCCTAGACTAAGTTAATTATCATATTTAATCTTTATTTAAGTAAATTAATCTAGAGTTTCGCCCGCATCCTCTAACGCCACCCGACTAAACTCCTGTTTCCAGGATAATTGAAACGCTCGCTTGCGCTTCAGCTCATAAACTTTGTCTTTGTCCCACCGCCATTTTTTTGAGAATGCCTGATCAGTACTGCACATGTGCAACTCTCAACAGAGATGAGAAGGATGCGAGATGGCTCATCCCTTAGCTACTTACATTATCAGCTCCGGAAAAAAACAATGTGTTTACTTCCTCTTTACAGTGAGTTGCTAGATTTACTAGCCCGGCGTGGCATTATACTTGCCCCGGGCAAGCGGGCAATCCTTATTGTTGAGCCCTGCACTATCTCAGGAGCCTACATATGTAGCATTTTTTAATAATATGTATTAAAGGGGCATTCCGTATAATGTCTTCTTTAGCTCTGAAGGTAGCTTTCTAAAAACCCAGATGATGTCATCAGGGTTATTTTCTTTTATCTCGGATTGAGACATTTTTGACAGAAAGCTTGTGTTACAGGTAGAATAGCATGTATCTAATGACAGATGCTTCGGTTGCATTATGGTAAGTGTATCCAGTATAATTTTTTGAGTCAGTCCAACAACATCATGGAAGTGCAATATTAAATTGGTGGTTATCTCTTCTGGCAACTGTCTGGTAAATTTTGCTGGTTCACAAGGGATTAATTTCACAAGTGATTAAACTGCAGCATTGTGTTCATGTTTCACTCAAGGAGCAGAAACAGTTTGCTAGCTAGTACATTTGTTTGTATGATAAACAGATGTTTGCAGTTGTTTATATAAAACTTTAAACTATTCATCTCAAGCTGATGCATTGTATCCATCCAGTATCCGAGCTGTGTGATTCAAGTTGCTTTAATACTAAATACTAAAGGTATTATTGTTTATTGTTTAGCATGGAACTGGTGGTAACCAAAGAAGTCTGAATCTGTGAATCAAATTAATTTAATTCAACAATTAAGTGTGTGCTTTACATGTGATCAGCTAACCCCAAAGCCAAGTTCATGGTCGAAACATATGAAGTGTGAGCATGATGACACTGCACACCTCTTATAGAAACAAAGATTTGTCCAGTCTTGGGTAGATTTCACTCAGAAATGTTACTAGACTGTTGTTAAAGCAGGAAACTGGTCCTTTTCACTGTTTTACCAACATTTGTCTGATTAAATGGGGAACATTGGAACTAACAGCTGCTCCTAAAATAGCAAAACATTATATTCAATATAAACATAGACATACACTTAGTTTCCACTTTATTAGCTACACCTGTATAATCAAATGCAATCCAACCTCAATAATAAACATATAATTGAATTTACACATTGACCGAAAACATCATGAGCTTCTTAAAGACTGATGTTATATTGGATTGAATTCTATTCTACATGTGTATCTGTTAAAGTGGCCACTGAGTGTAGATACAAATTCAAGACCTGAATTTGTTTGTAGATGCATCAACTTCCATACTTCAGTCATGTGATGACAACTGAACAAACTCCGTCTACTGAGGAAAACTGTGAGATGCAGCTGAATGCTCCAAAATAAAGCTAGCAAATGGACCTTGAGACTTTTTTTGTTTTGTCAAAATAAAAAAGTTGATTTGGCCTTAGAGCATTCAGGGTTACCACCACCTTTTGTTTAGCTTTTTAAAACAAATTGAGGGACTTTTACTTACATTATATTACATAAAGACCTCCATATGCCAACATCTGGTTTTACAGCAATCCAGACACTTGGGGGTATTTTTGGTTGCACTGTGTTCTACTTCAGTTTACCACCCAAACTTTACCAATAATGCTGGTTTAAGACGTTTTAAGAGCAAACAGTTTGATAGTGTCATAGTTTATTTTGGCACATACCTGGGGGAGTTGAATCCACTGTCCACCGTGACACTGCTGCTGTCCATGCTGTCCAAACGGGCAGAGTGGGCCGACTTCTGGCTGCTGCTGTTCTCCGTCTCCTTGGGGCTGAGTAAGGTCAGATTGGTCTCCAGTTTCCGCTGCAGATCGTGTTCCTTCTCCCGCTCCAGTAGCCACTGCATGGTTCCCTCCCCACCACCACCACTGCCTCCACCGTTACCACCCACTTCCCCGTGGTCTTTGTTGTCCTCTGCAGTCGCCAACTCTTTGTGCGAGTCCTCCTCTGCCTCTTCCTCATCCTCATCATCTGATACATTATAATAGTCAAAGGAGGCGGAGGGGACTGTTGGCTCTAAGCAGCCCTGTAAAACTGCCGGTGACGCTGAGGAAGTGGCTGAATTGGAAGGCTGCTGGGGCTCAGGATTGTCTAGGGCCTCTGTTGATTTGGCATGTGAGGCTTTCCGCAATGTGCCGGACTTGGTGTAGCTGCTGTCCACGTAGCCTGTGGACAAGGCATTGTGTGGAGGTTTGAACAAAGTGTCCTTGCTGAAGATTTCTTTCCTCTTGATCACCATACTGCCTCCTCCCCCACCGGGATCTACATTGTGTTGGTGTGGCGTCAAACGGGCATTTTGCACCGGCTCCGGCGTCTGGCTTGGCGTCAGTCGCACTGAGCCGTTCTGTCCCTTTGCTGCCGACAAGTCCTCTTTGTACTCCATCGTGTGAGGAGAAGTGAGGTGAGGCGTTTGGCGGTCAGCCGGAGAGCCCTTTCGGAGTCCCCCTGATGAGGTTAATGTGTCATATTCTGATTTTGCCTGAGGCGAAGGGGCAGTTAGGATTGTTTCATTTGACGTATTGCACTGGAAGTACTCATCTGTTGAGGGCTTAGGAGAAAGTCCCATTAGCTCATTGTACGATGGCAAGCTGTCTCTGCTTTTGTTCCTCTCCATCGTACTCCGGATCCTTGACTCGTCCAAACTCCCTTTCCCCAAATCAGGCACATTAAAATCAGAGTGGAACTTAGCAGCAGAGAACATGATCCTTGAGTAGTGGGAGGACTTCTGCGTGGCGCGCAGGGTGCCGTCATCCGTGTAGTAATGACTACGCTCCTCCAGAGTGGGGTCAAAGTCTTCTGGCGCCCCCAGTGACGGGCCCTTGAGGGAGTTGTCCATGGACCGAGAGCGTTCCTTAGCTTGATCTGACCTCTCGTGACGTGACTTCCTGTCCTGATTGTGACTGTGACTTCTTTGCACTCTGGACTGGCACGTCCCGCGCGACGGCTCTGGGAAGGGCATCTCCGTCCGTCTCTTGGCTAGCTCCCCAGACACGTCCCACTCAGGTGTAACAGGGCAGTACGATTCAGTTATGTTGGGGTTGCTATGGACCAGGTAGGTTGCGCCTCCACTTCGCCTGCGCTCCACGGTGTACATGGCCTCCCGAGGCGAGCGAACTAACGAGTGGCTAAAGAAGCGGTAATCCCTTTCCATGAACAAAAGGTCCCAGTTTGAACCCTCAGACGGGTCTCCCCTGGAGGTTCTGGGCTTGCTGTGTGAGCGAGACTTCCCATGTAGGGTCCTCCTGTGGCCCCTCCCCCTCCTACTCCGTGCACTGTGCTGGGCTGACCCCGCCTTGTTCTTCTGCGTACGCTCCTCCTCCAGCCTCTTCATCACAGCCGTGTGCCTTGCCACATTCTCCACTGTTAGGTCAGGGTTGATTCGGCGGATTATCTCCATCTCCACCTCGCGGGGAATGGGCGTGGTTGGCACTTCCTCGTCACGAAGAGGCCAATCCTCTGGGGGGAACTGGGCTGAGAAGGTGGCCAGCTGCCTCATTTTGTCCTTCTTGAAACTCAGCCTGAAGAGCCTGAGACCGAACCTTTTGGATTGCTTCTCGCCACTTCCACCGCCACCACCACTTCCTTCTTTCTTTTTGGTCAGAGTGTCACTTTTATAAGGGAAAGAAGTGATGCTTTTACTCTTATCAGCAGGCTCTTGAGGCGGCGATTGCTGGACAGGAGGGGGAGTGGGAAGAGGGGGATAAGGGTATGACGGCGGTTCTCCTCGGTGCTCCTTGGCTGACGTGGTTGGTGGAGGTTCCCCGCTCTTGTGATCCTTGGGGGGCTTACTTTGATGAGAATCTCCCCTGTGCTCCTTTGGTGACTTACTACTGTGAAGTCTGGACGAGTCTTCGCGATAGGAGTTGTATGAGTCATTGTGATTCTTGCGAGGAGGCCTCTCTCTCAGGCAGCCAGGTGTGGATGGTGTTACGTTGCCAGACGGCGGCGAAGTGCATTGCTGAGGTTGCTGCTGCTGCTGCTGCTGCTGCTGTTGATGTTGCTGCTGCGGTGACTGTTGCGGTTGGCGCTCTTGCAGCCGATCATCCAGGTGATACCACTTGTTGTTGGTTCTGATGAGGGAAGGAGTGATAAAGTAGGTCTGGGGGGTGACAATGAAGTAGCCCTCTGGAGTTGGGTAGATCTTCCTCTCTCGCACCAGCATGTTCAGGGTATGTCGCAGAACCTCTGAGCTGGGTGTAGGCACACCTGCAGGAAACACAGATCAGACCAAGTTGAAGCACAGCTTTATAAATTTCAGTTAAAAAAGATAGAGCTGCAATGATTAATCGATTGGTTGTCAACTATTAAATTAATCGCCAACTATTTTGATAATCAATTAATCAGTAATTAAAAAATAAAGGAACAAAATTCCCTGATTCCAGCTTCTTAAATGGGAATGTATTCTAGTTTCTTTACTCCTCTATGACAGTAAACTGAATATCTTTGAGTTGTGGACAAAACAAGACATTTTAGGATATCATCTTGGGCTTTGGGAAATGGGCTTTCTGATAGACATTTTTCACCATTTTCTGACATTTTATAGACCAAACAACTAATCAAATAATCAAGAAAATATCCGACAGATTAATCGACAATGAAAATAATTGTCAGATGCAGCCTTCATTTTTTTAAATTTATATTAAAATTGTTCAAATACAGGACATTTTGAACATTTCATTGTTGAGGAAAAAACAACTGAGATTTCTTTGTCTTGCACAATGTGAGAATTGCTATTAGAGATAAAATGACAACATAAAACTAGCTTGAGGGCTATTTTTTTTCAGATCATGGAAAAAAAAGCCAACTAATTATTGACATTATTTGAAAAAAAGCCAACTAAACTGAAGTACTGTTTAAACTTTTTCCCTTAAATTTCTCATCACCTTTTTTTAAATAAAAAAAAAATGCATAATCTGCATCTTTGTATTCCATCATTTCATTCACGGTTTATATAATGTGGAGTGAAATTTTCAAACGAAAGTTGCCATGTTTTTCATGAATGCACCATTACATCTTGTAGAGATATTGTAGATGTATTGTGCAACGTTTTATTCACATTTCTCTAAAATTGAACTTGACACATTAAGTATGTTTGGAAACAATAGAAATAGAATATAGGAGTAGAATGGACATTCCTGTTCAAATCAACGTAGCAGGATGGTCAGAGCGGCGGCCATTTTTATGTGTATCGTTGCCATAGCGACCGTTGTAGCGGGCTGACGTCCGCATACACTAAGCTGACTTGTGGCAAGTCGCAGACTCACTGAGGTGAGGTTTTTCAGTAACGACGACTAAAGAGCAGTGGAGTAGTAACGTTACAAGGCACATAGAAAATGTAAATGACTCAATCAAATTGAACAGCTCAATGCGTTTGAGATTTGCGAGTGACAATTTTGTTCGGCTTCTTTTCTGTAAGCAGTGTGGCGTTGAAGCATGGTGGAATTAGCGAGGTAGCTAGCTGGTTCCGCAAGGCTTTGGTGCCGCACTGGCTACGGAAAATGAGCCTAACAGCGGGCTGGTGGCAGCGGCAGGGCCGGGTCTAAACGGTCCATCCGCCTGGGGACAAGCTACCTAGCTAACTAGCCAGCCAGCTGTCTCTGGGAGCTGCGTCCATTCTCTTCCCGGCGAGCTGCGACCACCACTTACTTGGGTTCTGTTTTCATCATAACAACCATCGTCATTTTCTTTTGTACTATTCAAATTACCACAGCAAACAGTTCAATGACCCTACTCCTATTTTATTTCTATGCTGGAAACATTATGATGTCATTAGAATTTAAACTAAACTTGCGTTGGTTTGCTCGACAGCACATGAATGAATGAACATGATTTTGTACAGACAGACCCACTGATGGGTACATCAGAGTTTTAACAGCTATTTATTTGAATGGTCTCTTCTTTTTTTTGATCATTTTTAAAATGAATAATACAATTTGTAAAAAATTAAATAAGAATAAAGATTATGCAATTCATATATTTTTTTAAAATCCTCTAGAAAATGATAAAAAAAAATGATGGCAGGTCTTTCCTGCTCCTCTTTAAAAAGTTTTAGGTGAGTTTTCACATCAAATAGGCATTTTTTTTTATTTTTGTTGACTAACCCAACTTTTCTTAATTTGACAACTACCACAGCTCCCATAAATCCTCATGTATTTTAAGGAATGTCCATGACTTGTATATTTACTATAATACTGATACCATGAAATGATCTAAAATTGTATCTGTATGTTAAAACAATTGGTACTTAATAAATTAAACACTGCATTCCCAGGTGACTCCTGAGGATATTTAATCACCTCAAAAGCTTATTTAAATGACCAAATCAACATTACCAGTAGTCCATTTTAAACAACATCATTCATAACCTTTGTCTAGCATGGTCTTCTGTTGCCTGACATTACATCACCCTGGGTTTTTTTTAAACAGAAATGATGCAACCTTTAAGTTCGACTTCTTTTCACTGTGGTATCATATAGAAGTAAAGATGAATTTGAGGGACATGCTTCCCATTACATTTGACTGACAACTTGGTTAAACCTGTACTTTGAAATGTTGTGTTTGAATACATTTAAGGCTTTTTTCAAATCCTGGATTTAATTGTTTTAATCATTTTAGTAAAGAAAAAAAATAACCATACTGTTAAAAAATTACACATATTCAACCTGTTAAAATAAACAACATTGTAAAACTTTTTTGGAACAACGTGACAATTTGGAGACGGTAAAAACAGATTATAGTTTTTTTTAGCCACCTAAAAGAAAGGCCCACCTAAAAAATCAATATTAGTTTAAGTGTACACTATATTTAAAATATTTTCCAACTGGAAACTGAACTGAAAGTGAAACTTATCTATACTGTATTTGTCAACGGAGTCCGGTAGCTTTGAAGAGAGCATAGATAAGTTTCACTTTCAGTTCAGTTCAGTCTGACAGCAAGATAAAGCGGTGAAAATATTCTAAATATAGCGTACACTTAAAATTATATTGATTATTGATTTTTTTTTTAGGTGGGCCTGTCTTTTAGATGGCTAAAATACGTTTTGCTGCCGGTCCCGTCCACAGCAGTACATTACTTTGTTCCCGCCTGCCTCTCTAAACTGAGGGCGCGCCAGCTGCCATCTACTGTAGGTAATACACAAGTGTAACAATGAATATTGGTCTGGTTGTTTTTAAAGTATATAAACTGGTTGAGGTTTTTCAAATCACAACACAGAATGTGTTCATAGACAGTGTCATCACTTGTCACTTGTGAAAAAAACCCAAAACAATATATAAGTAAAAAAAAAAATAGGAGAGGAGGATGGGACAGGGAGCTGAAGTGTTTTTGTACTTTTTAGGCCTGTTTCACCTAAAAGAGTAATTGTGGATTTAATATGTAAGATAGGACTGCAATAATTTTGTCTATAACATGTCAGAAAATAATGAAAAAAGTAGGGATGTCACAATACCAGAAATTTAGTAGTCGATACCAATACCAGTGAAATTCCACGATTCTCAATTTTCAATTCAATACCACGGTGAAAAACAACAATAAAACTCATGTATTTCAACATCCACTCTTTATTACCGTTTGCATAATAGTTTTTGCAAATTTATTATTAATAACTGATGATCCGCCTCAAGTTTCTCTCGAAAAAAACTAAAAAAGATTACATTTGAACACATCATGATAACGTCATAATTTACCTTTGCCCGAATCCTCATATTTACTGAACGCATCATAATGTAACTCAGTGCAACCTCCGTACGTTAGCTGTTAGCTCCGTTATTTAGCCAAGCAGGACTGTGCTGCCCACCGGCGGCTAACAGCTAACGTTGCCAATTTCAACACGGATTTGTTGTTCACAATGTAGCATTATCTGGGATATTTTCTATCGTCCCTGGGAAGTTGGTTCACCGTTAGTCCCTAGCCCTGATCCTTGGTACCTACGGTACTTGCAGTACTGTAGAAAAATGAGTACCTTCACAATTCGTATCATGTATCGGTTCTCGTGACATCCCTAGAAAAAGTCCACCAAATTTTTCACCGTGATCTTCAAATGTCTTATTTTGCCCAAACAGAAGTTCAAATTCCAAACGTATTCTGCTTAATATCATATATGACAGAGAAAAGCAGAAAATTCCTCACATCTGAGAAGCTGCTTGAAAAATGACCATTAAAGCAATGAATCGATTATCAAAATAGTTGCCGATTAATGTTCAGACAATTGACTAATCGCTTAATTGACTAATAGTTTCAGATATATCCCTGTTGAAACATTATGATATTGTTTGCAAGATTTTACAGGATGGAATATCACCGAAATGGGTCCCTGAGGTGAGATCAGTAGATGTTTAAAGCCTACATAGATCACTACTTTGCTCTTTGAACCTGGCTTTTATGTTAGACACATGTAAAATGAAACTGATTAAAATAAGCAACACATCAGAAGACAATAAACCAGATGTGACATATGCACAGATGCATTTTTACCTTTCAAACAACATATGCCACATAATGTATTCAAAAATCAGTTTCTGCATGCTTTAGTTCAGTCCCATTTTTAAGAAGGAGGTCAGAGGAGCATACCTGGGAAGCTGGCAGTGAGGTGCTCCACCAGAGCCTCCTGGTTGACAGGCTTGTGGGCAGAGTTCATAGCAGAGATGGCCAGGCACAAGATCTCCCCCAGCGGGATGAACTGTGACTGGCTGATAGGTGACATACTGATCGGAGACACGTCACCTGCAGGAGGAGGAGGAGGAGGAGGCACAACTGTTAGATCATGAATGAACAGCAGGCGCAGCGTGTGAAGCTATGATGTAATGGTCAAACAGCAGCAGTTTGCATGCTGCCTCTCACAGCTCCACCCCTCCTCTCCGTGCTTCCTTTAGCCTCTCGTTCCTCCTGTTTCTCGTAAGTTAGCAAAGCGAGGCAGCCGCTGCAGCAACCGTAGTGCGAGATCACCTGAGTCTTTGCAAATTATTCAATTCACATCATCTCACAAACAGAAAAAGGAAGTGCACACAATCAAACCCAACATATTTGAAATTGATCAAAATATAAGTTGACTTAAGCGCCACATCGAGAGCTTACACACAGAAATTCTCTGTTGCCTTTGTTGAATTAAGCTGGCTTTGCTGTCAGCAATAGTGAGTAGTGAGATCATCCTACAACCAGACGGCCCCGCTTCAAGCCCCTCTGAGAGCAAACATCTGCCCAGCTGAAAGGTTGTAAAGCAACACACTGAATCCATCGCCGCAGCATCTGTGCCGTAGCTGACCCCGTCCTCTGACCTAAATCTGGTGATCGATGGAGAATCACGCGCTACACTGTAGAAAATACCCTCCATCTTTGATTCCTAACCTAACATTACGTCTCCTGATGTCCAACGGATAAACAACAGAATTAATGTTGCCTTATTGATCACTGTTTTGAAGTTATCATTTTACTATCCACACTTCTTTTACCTGAGCTGAAGTCTGTGCAAGGCCCTGTGTCCTCGCCACACTGAGCTGAATGGTCAGTTAAGCAACACGATGACGTTATCTCTGCTTAGTATCACAGCCCCTTAAGCTTTATGTGGCTTTACGAGGCTTTACTCATATTTTTTTTTTAGTAAACAAGAGAAAAGCTGGATTTGCCAGTGAATTGCTCAAAAAAATCTCCCTGTCCTGTGCTTTTATAGTATAGTATAGTATGGGAATGAGGTTGTAGTATTTATGTTTCATATCTTATAATGAAGCAAGAAAGACAGCAGAAAGATATGCAAATATTTATAATCAAAGGGACAGAAAGGATCTGATTTTCTTGGTAAGTACATTAGTTTGTGATGAGATGTAATCTCAAACAAGATATGAATCTGTCACAAAATTTGTCGCAAAGGTGATGCAACTGATGTATCGTACATTGACTGAAGTTTGGGGTTTATAAAATGTTATACATGATGAAAAAAAAACATTTTTTAAAATACAGGTCAGTAAATATGAAGGAGATGGGTAAATGTGTCAGGAAGTAAAAATTTAAAGTTAAAGATTTAGATTGAATAATTCAAAAATATTTCTCCTTCTCTATTTTACATCATTTGATACTATATATATTGAAGTTATCATTTCCTACTTGATAACACGGACATTTTGTCCACTTTGAACTCTGCCCTTTGCCCCCAAATCAAACGGTGTCGTTGCTCTGCGTAGAAAGAGGGTGGAGCTTCTGTTTGGTGGGAGTGTCAAAGACTCACCTGGCGCACGATAACTTGGCGGGGACGGAGAGAAATGAGGAGCAGGAGGGGGAGGAAGATGCTGCTTCTGCACACGGATGTCTTTCTCACTACGGGAGAGATTGTGCTCCAGCGGGCGTTCGGTAAGCTCCGAGCTGGGCCAGGCCCGCCGCAGATTGCTGCTGCGGTTCTTCTTCATCGTGACCCCTTTACCAGGTGGCCTTCACCCCCGGGGGCTTCTGGGATAAGGTGGAGTGGGGGTGGTGGAAGGGGGAAGGAAGGAGGGAGGTGGGGAAGGGGGAGGTGTGCAGGGGGAGGTCGACCAACCTCAGGCTCAGTGCCTCCCCCGCATCAGTAAGAACGTCCCGCTAGAGCGATCACACACCAGACATGGCAGGAACCAGTGTGCACCTTCACACACATACACACGTCTCATTTACATCCACGAGCAAGCTACACACGACCGTGTTCGCACTGTGGGTGGTTGTCATCGGCTGCTGGGCTCTCCCAGGCTGATCTGGAGCGATGGCAGCGGCGGCGGAGGTGCAGGTGATTGCGCGAGGCATCACCCTTTCATCGGCATCAGTCCCAGCCACCATTTGTAGCATCCCCATTTGCATGCGTAGGGAGGCACATTACGTAGCCGCTCTGATGTGGGAGGAGGGAGCAGGAGAGAGGTGGGGGGGCAGGGGTAGAGATGAGGGAAATGGGGCATTGGAAGCAAGGAGGACGGCGAGGAGAGATTTCAGTGGAGGTTTTTTGGGATCCGCTTGTTCCTTTTCAGTAGAAGGTAATGGGGGAAGGAAGGGAGGGGATGGATGGATGGTCAAATATTCAAAGCTTAAGAGGCCCAGTCTTCGACAATAGCTCAATTCACCACAGGAGTGCTCGGCCGATCCCCGCAAAACAAAAGAGCCCACTTAAAAAAAAAAACAGAAATAAAAGCTCCATTCACCCTAATGGGCAGTGAAACCTCAATAGTATGCCAAGCACCGGAGACGCCACGTTCACCTCCATCTTTATCCGATCAAGCACAAGACCCCATCGTCCTTTCGACAACAGCACACCAGGAGAGGGTGGGGAGAAAAAAATGGAGAGCATAGAAATAAATAAATAAATTTCAAGAATAGATATCCACCGTTTCCCGCAATCCAACGCAAGAAGCTCCCGAGCCCATCGCCGTAGCATCCATTCATTAACAGGGGGGGATGCAAACTCCAGTCAACGGCAAATCTCTTTCAACGCTAATGCTGCAGCTGCTCCCAGCACCTCCAGGAAGGGTGTGTGAGTATGTGTGTGTGTACGTGTATGTGTGTGTGAGAGAAAGTGTGTATGCGCGCATCCGCCTGCTGCGCGCGATTCTGCGTGAGCATGCATGCGTCTGTGTCTGGGTGATTGAGGCTGAGGGGAGGGGAGGAGAGGATGCAAGAGAGAGTGAGAGAGAGATCGAGGACATGCATAAGGCAGAGAGGAGAGCAACTATCAACAGCTCCAAACACACACAAGAAAAAATAAAAAATATTCAGCCCTCAGATGATGTCCGGGGAATAGCTCAGGCTCTGAATCTTTGGCTGAATTTCCATCCTTCCCCTCTTGTTCCCTCTGCTCTTGAAGGATGAGGGGCCCCTTGAACCACCATCCTTCCTCGTTTTGTGTCTCACCTGACAGGGCCACAACCGAAGGGAGTCATTTTTAAAGGTGCTGATTTGTGTCTTTCTCATTAGTGCTTTCCACCGGTTGATTCAGTAACTAATACCGTGTGGAGCTGTCAGGGAAAAAGGACCAAAGCATCACCTTAATCACGTCCAGAGTGGCAGCTCCTGCTAGCTGCAGACTCCTGCTGACTCACATGTGTGGAGTGTGAATGGACGGTTGGAGGGACAGAATAAGGAGCAAAGTGAGAGGGCAGGACGGGCCACGGGTGGAGGAGGAGGAAGGTGGGGGGGGACAGTGTCACAACCAATCTGCTCCAGTTCACTGATACCAAAGAGAAAGAGGAGAGGAAGGGAAGGAGGGGTGAGGAGGAGGAGGAGGAGGAGGAGGAGGAGGGAGAGCGACACCACGCCAGCCATTTTATTTCTCAGTAGTGCTGCAACAGCCTTTGTTGCCATGACGACGCAAGCCGATGATCTCATAGCTGTTACCTTTGAGTGCTGTTCCCTTAAAGAGCCAGTTACTCAAGATAGAAGCAGACAGACACCACATAGACGAACTGTCTGTTATATGGACAGAAAATACACCATCGCATCACTGCTGAAACACTGAGATCCTTCAACACTTATCTTACAACAACTATAAGACACAGTTTCACTAACTGGGAGAAGGGTGACTCCTGATAGTGGCAAGAAAGTTTCTGAAAAATACAGGTATCCACAGTAGGGCTGCACGATTTTGAAAAAATATCTAATTGCAATTATTTTGACTAATATTGCAATTGCGATATGATTTGTAATATTAGAGGGAATGATCATTTTTACATCGTTATTCTCATTTTTATAGAAAAACTAGGGCTGTCAATCGATTAAAATGTTTAATTGCGATTAATCACGATTGTCCATAGTTTATCATGATTAATCGCAAATTAATCGCACATTTTGTTCAAAATGTATCTTAAAGGGAAATTTGTCAAGTATTGAATACTCTTATCAACATGGGAACGGGCGAATATGCTTGCTTTATGCAAATGTAGGAATATATTTATTATTCAAAATCAATTAACAACACAAAACAATGACAAATATTGTCCAGAAACCCTCACAGGTACTGCATTTAGCATAAAACATATGCTCAAATCATAACATGGCAAACTCAACCCCAACAGGCAACAACAGCTGTCAGTGTGTCAGTGTGCTGACTTGACTATGACTTGCCCCAAACTGCATGTGATTATCATAAAGTGGGCATGTCTGTAAAGGGGAGACTCGTGGGTACCCATAAAACCCATTTACATTCACATATCTTGAGGTCAGAGGTCAAGGGACCCCTTTGAAAATGGCCATGACAGTTTTTCCTCGCCAAAATTTTGCGTAACTTTGGAGCATTATTTAGCCTCCCTGGCGACAAGCTAGTTTGACATGTTGGTACCAAAGGATGGATTCCTTAGGTTTTCTAGTTATAATACCAGTATCTTCACTCTAGCTTTAAAAACTGCAAGTTGTGTTAATGCGTTAAAGAAATTAGCATTGTTAAAACAAATTTGCGTTAATGTTTTATTATCGCATTAACTTGGACAGCTCTTTGACAGCTATATATATGTGTGTGTGTGTGTGTGTGTGTGTGTGTGAGAGAGGATTTAATACTTTTCGGGGACATATATGACAGTAAATTTAATATCTTTGAGTTTTGGACTGTTGGTCGGACAAAACATTTGAAGACATCACTTTGGGAAACTATAATGGACATTTTTCACTATTTTCTTACATCTTGCAGACAAAAAGATGAATTGATTAAAGCTGAAGTCGGCGAGATTGGAGCAAATATGATTAAAAAAAGTTATTTTTATAAAACATCGCTATATTGTGACAGTAGTACATGAAACAGGTAACCTGAAAAAAATCATGTGCCTCTGTGTCCTCCGGTGTCCTCCAGTGCTCTTAACGGCATCTGCAAGATTTCACAGACCGGAGGAAAACAAGCAGTACGAGCTGACCTTAATTAATATTCTGTTACTGTAATGCCTATTTTTTGCCTCAAATGTTTTCAGAATCATCTTGTAGTGCACGGTTTAGCTGTAAAATGAGAAAGTTTGTGACCCAGCAGCCATGTTGAGATCAGGTTGAGATGGCCTGAAGGAACGCATAGTACCGGTCACCTGACCGGAGCACAGCCAATAGGAACGCTCGCTCTCTGAAATGACCTGTGATTGATCAAAGTCTCCCGTCACGGGCTAGATATTCTAAAGCCTGAAAACAGAGCCATGATGAGTTGCAGAAGTCTAGTTTTCTCTCAGAACACTTCACTTACAATATGCTGAAAGGTTATTATGGAATTTTTGCCCAATGATGCCAAAAATATACTGCCTACTTCCACTTTAATTGAGAAAATAATCCGAAAAAGTATCAATAATGATATTATAATATTATTGAAGGCTAAGGTTTACCAAGTGTTGTGGTCTAATACACACAGCCATGCTAGCGGCTCACTTAAGCTGAATTTGGGCACAGCGAGGCGGTGCTTTGAGCTAAATGCTAATGCCAGCATGCTAACATGCTCACAATGACAAAGCTAGGATATTGATGTTTAGCAGGTATTATGTTTAGCATGTGCATGGGCAACCTCCGGGTCTGACAAGTGAAGCCAATGAGGAAGTGCCTTAAACTTGCATTCTTTCTAACAGCCAGCAGGGGGCGACTCCTCTGGTTGCAAAGAGAAGTCTGATTGTATAGAAGTCTATGAGAAAATGAGCCTACTTCTCACTTGATTTATTACCTCAGTAAACATTGTAAACATGAGTTTATGGTCTCAATCGCTAGTTTCAAGTCTTCATCAATACAGCATGATGTTCATTTAGTAAATTATGGTCCCATTTAGAGTGAAATAGACCATAAAGCAGGGTATGCTTTAGGGCGTGGCTACCTTGTGATTGACAGGTCGCTACCATGGCGTTGTCTGGTCTGGGAGTTGTCAGTGTTTTCGTCTTACAACTTTAACCCTTTCACAGTGTGTTTTCAGTTCATGAAAGTTAATTGTAACATTTTAGTCGCCTAAAATGTCTTATTCAACGTTCAGTTGTACTTAGCTCCACCCTCTCGTGTCACTTGTTGTTGCAAAAGACCAAGATGGCGACGGCCAAAATGCCGAACTCGAAGGCTTCAAAACGGCAGTCCACAAACCAATGGGTGACGCCACGGTGACTACGTCCACTTCTTATATATAGTCTATGTGTTCACCATCTTAGCTTGTGTGTTAGCATGTTAATATTTGCTTATTAGCACTTAACACAATGTACAGCTATTTAGAGTTGGTTAGTTTTGCAGGTACATGGTCAAAATCAAAGTATTAGATGAAGTTTAACTTTCCGTAGAGCCATCACTAGTGTGGCTAAACATTTTTGAAGAGATACATTGTGTTGAACTCATAAAAGTGTTGTTATAGCTGTTTATATCTATCTATCTATATATATTTATTACACCTAGGTGACGTTTCATAACCGCTCTTTATCAGACTATAGCTGCGTATCAAATATCTTTTAGGTGAAGTACATCAGCTCAGAGTAAGACAACAATCTAATGCAGACTGAAAGTGTCTAAAGGCTTGCGTTAACAATAAATTACCAATAAAATGTAATTAAACGAACCGACCATGCAGGATAAATCCTACACAGATGTTGCATTGTGTTCACATTTACATATCAATAGTGGGATAGTACCATCCTGCTGTTTAAGACCGTAGTTCTGAGCTGTAAAGGATTTGTGGCCTGTTGAAACTTCATCCAACTTCCTTGCTAAACAGGATAATTTTCGCCGGTGGTCTGCCCTCCAGTGGAATATTTATGACAACACATGTCTTTTCACAATAAGCTCTCTAGGCCAGACACTGAATAAAGAGACCAAAGACATTTTTGCCACAACAGCCTACATAACACGTCTGACATTAAGATATACGGCAACAAATCTCTCTGCTGCGTTAAACATTTCCCCCAATTCTCTACTGGGAGCCTCCCTTTCCTTCCAGTGGAGACCTCGGCTACAGCAGGGAATGCAGTGCCATAGTGTTTTCCTGAACAAATGCTCCACTTTTCCTTCCTCCAGAGCACACACTCCTCCCAGTCCATTGTTTATATCCTGCTAACGGATACAAAGTCCCTCAGTTAATCAGATTGAATTGTCAGAATTAAAAAACACTTGGTTCCACACAACTTTTGGCTAAATGTTGTAATCCAGCTCAGCCTTGATCAAGCACTCTCAGGCAGTTTGGGGGATAATCTGCGTTATGTAAACACGTAGCAGTCATATGAGTAAATGTATCTCTGTATATCTTTACAAATCAGATATCAAAATGCATTTCACAACAGCTACATGACTTCAGCCATCTAAGACTTAAGGAAAATATAAATAATCTAGATTCTATTTATCCATTTTTTAAGTAATTGAGATTTTAATGCCTTCCTGTTTCCCTGCAACCTGTTTGAGTTTTTTCCTACAGTCTTTTGTGCAAGTTATGTCCATAAAAAACTATTTTTCAGATGTATCATTTTGCAAGTATACATAATGCTAAATGCGGACCTTCTACACACACAGTTAATGAACAGCCTAATTTGTCTAAACTTTGTTTGAACTTGTCTCGCAAACTCAAATCTTGACACTACAGCTGAGAAAATGAGTCACAGAAACTTGCAGCTCACACTAGCAAATCAACACTGCAGTGGTTTTCATCTGCATACTATTACTATTACTTTAGGATTTCAATAAGAATAACAACTCAAAAAGGTTTTGCATGCTAGAGCTGTTTCAGTTGATCTCAAACACAGTTAAAATTTAACTCCTGGTTGAATTCACATGAGCTTACTAGTAAACTAAAGATTGATTGTGCTGCCCAATAATGTGGTGGCCACATCCCCTGGCACTGTTTCATGATTTGCAATAACACAACAAAATTACTTTTCGGATCCCGTTCTGAGTTCATTTCTATTCTATCGTAGATTATAGGTTTACTAGTGGTGAAAAATATATCTCATCTGCATGTGGACCAACAGCATATAAGCTCTGTTGGTTTTGGCATTATAGAGTCTGGTGAGTTATTAGCTATAAGACAAACATTCCACAGCTTATCAGTGTTGGCTTCAGTAGCGTCAGTGAAGCTACGTCACTTCCTCTGACAGACAGATACAGAAAAAAGCAGCGACACAAAATCCCAATCTATCTAAAATTTACCTTTGGACTATATAACCGGCCTTATTGAAGCTTTTCAATTCAATACAATCAATGTCTAGCAGCTCAATATAGAAATCTGATAACAGGAAATTGCTACGCAGAGGTTGTAAGCCACCCAGATCCAGATGTTTCTCATCTTGTGATCAAGTTTGAGTTTATTAGCATCCAGGCTCCCTGTTAACAACTGAATAGAAGCAGAATTTACATTAATAAAAAAATAGAAATATATCTATATTGTACATAATAAAAAAATGAATAACAACAACAACAGAATTTAGTTATGACCTAAACAGTAGCTATACTTGTTCAATATGAACTTGATGTTTTTTTCAGAAGGTTCCTGCTTTATTTCATTAAAGTTTATCAATTTGTTATGATACCATGAAACCAAAACAATAACCTTAAAGACACTAAAGCGCTCTCGAGAGCTAAAGGGAACTGCAGATTTGGGAGATTATTGTCTTTGGATTCGTCATTGCAAGCAACACCTTTCACATTGCACAACTCATTTGACCCATTGTTAAAATACAAATATTGATTAGTGCAGCTTTAAACATATTGCATTTGCTGTGTAAGATGGCACCACTGCTCTTTTCTCCAGAAATCTCATGTCATATTTCCTTTAAGTATTTTACTATTTTCTTCACATATAGAACACAGCTGCAAACTTTACTTTTTCCCTTCAAATTACAGAACAAATGGGTCATGTAAAATGTAATATTAGACATTCTTTTACAAAAGTACGAGGAATCCGGCGTCCACTTTATACAATTATCAATATACCAAACTGACAAGTATTTTCTAACTTTTACTCTGTTTTTTTTGCTTCAGTATGATGCTGCTCACCGATGGAACTGACGATCTAAACTGAGGCTCTATTGGGGAATAGACATAAATAAGGTAATC
>CAKAKR010068018.1:82794-142406 GCA_916700685.1 Adelosebastes latens
AGGCTCTCAAGTCTTTCACGCCCATGAGTGCTGAGCATTAAAGTGACACAGCATTTGATCATTTTCCTTAAATATTTAGGTAGTTAGTTCACTTTTTTATTCAGGAAGTCTAATTGAGATAAAGATGTCTTTTACAAGAGAAACCCAAGAAGAAGCATTACTAAAAAATCAGTAAATAGAACTTTAATGTACCTCAGAGGAGTTAGTGTCTCTAACTTGAGTTTGTTTTGCAGTTCATTCCAGTAGTACAATACCTGAAACCAGTCTTCCCCAGTTCTGCAGCTATTTTTTTTATTGTTCCGGGATTTTACGGTGTAAAAACCTGACACTTGGATGTTTTTGAAATCAAGTCTCAAGTTAGCTCAAGTCTTTACGGTGTCAAGTCTCAAGTACAGTAACTGAAGTCTGCGAGCAGTCTAAGTCCAAGTCCTCATTTTTGTGACTTAACTCTGACTCAAGTCCATGTCTCGAGTCTACAGCTCTGGACAGACACATACAGTATAAGGGGAAATACTGCTAAATGGTATGAGTTAATATCGCCCACCGGAGTTCAAAGTTTAAATAACTTTATTTGTTGTCATCTAGTCGACTCATTCTGACTGACTCTGTAGTTGGTCTAAAGCTGAAGTAGGCGAGATTGAAGCAAATATGATTTAAAAAAAGTTATTTTTATAAAACGGTCGCAATATCGTGAGTACATGAAACAGGTAACCTGAAAAAAATCATGTGCCTCTGTTTCCTCCGGTGTCCTCTGGTGCTCCTAACGGCATCTGAAAGATTTCACAGACCGGAGGAAAACAAGCCGAAAGAGCTGATCTGAGGTTCTTCTGTCCATCTCCTGTCTATGAGAGCCGGCTGTCAATCACTCACGAACTCCGATCAAACGGTCAAACTAGGCAGCGCTGATCAAATATGAATCAATATTATGTTACGTTAATGCTTATTTCTCGACTCAAATGTTTTCAGAATCACCTTGTAGTGCACGGTTTAGCTGTAAAATGAGAAAGTTTGTGACGCCGCCGCCATTGTGAAATCTGTTGAAGGAACGCCAAGTTCTGGTCACATGACCGGAGCACAACCATTAGGAACGCTCTCTCTCTGAAATGACCTGTGATTGGTCAAAGTCTCCCGTCACGGGCTAGATTTTCTAAAGCCTGAAAACAGAGCCATGATGAGGTGCAGAAGTCTAGTTATCTCTCAAAACACTTGAATTACAATATGCTGAAAGGTTATTATGGAAAATTTGCCCAATGATGCCAAAAATATACTGCCTACTGCCACTTTAAGCAAAGAGAGGAAAAAAACCTTGTTTCCAAACCACATGAATGACAGCAACTTCAGTGCTGTCTCTAAAACCCTTCCCCTTTAAATCAAAACACATCCATGAAGAATGAAATGAAGTGGAAAGCAACAACTCTTGTGTAAAGGACTACCTATGCAACTTTAACTTCAGCTGAGTGCAATAGCATGATTATACATGTATCTTAAAGGTCCCATATTGTAAAAAGTAAGATTTTCATGTCTTTTATATTATAAAGCAGGTTTAAGTGCTTTATAAATATTGTTAAAGTATCGAAGCGCTCAATATACAGAGAAATACACACAGCCCATATTCAGAAATTGTGCGTTTGAAACAAGCCGTTAGGATTTCTGTCCATTTGTGATGTCACAAATCTACAATATTTAGACCATTACACGGTTTTAAACGTAAACATTCTAAATGTGTCCCAGTTTATATCCTGTTGCAGTGAATGTGAATGACATCAGCTGACAGGAAGTAAACATGGACCCAAACTGTTGCCAGGCAACGCAATTCCGTTGAAATGCACTAAAACGGAGCGTTTCAGACAGGAGGGTAAATACAGGTATATTCAAGCAGACAGTATGAGGAAAATAAAGTTGTTTTTTTTAACATTATAGCATGTAAACATGTTCTAGTAGAAACACAAAATACAAGTATGAACCTGAAAATTAGCATGATATGGGACCTTTAACATACCCACCTATGCACTTGATGTGAAAGCCCTGTGGTGGTTTGAGGGTCCGTCTGGTCCATCCGTTCCTGAGCACCTGAAGATGAACTTCTTGTCCCTGAAGCAGCAGCACATGCTCATCTATCCAGCCCAGGAAGAAGATCTCAGACAGAGCCAGTGTCAGCTCCTTGTTCCAGAAATGCTGCATGTTTACAGCTTTGAAACTGGCGAACACTTCGTAGCCGGTGTGATGCTGTAACTTTATGGTGGTGGGTGATGAAGATGGGGAGTCCTCTTCATCTTCTCTGCAGACCTGAGACAGCACCAGAGCCAGAGAGAGAGGAGCGACGTCAAGGGACTTCTCCATTGTCTTCAATCAAAGTTAAGGGTGAAAATCACAGAAAACTACTGTTTTTAGACCATGCATGTCTTGATAATCTTAACTTTATCAGACATATTCAAGAAATCCAGATGATCCAGAGTCTGCAGCACGACGTTAGAAAAGTTCACTACAGGTGCTCCATGTAAAAGCAGGGAAATAAGCAACCTGACACTGCATCCTGCTGCAGCCAACTAACCAAGCTTGTCAGAGAGTATTAGATACTGTAGGCGAGGACTTGTGCTGCGTTCAAGGGCCGCACGTAAACTCCCAATTTTACACTTTGCAAGACAATCAATGTCAGCTTTTTTTGTTAGAAATTGTTTACCAGTTTTAAGCTGATATAGTCATTTTAATGTATAACCTAAAACACCAAAAGAAGTTTAGCTAAGGTTTGTCTCAACAACATACTAATATGGCATAAAAAAAGTGGCCAGAAAAAGAAACACCTGCAGGATTCATTTAATTTCATTTCAAAAATGTATTTAGAACATGTAGAATACAAAAAAATAAATAAAAAAATAAATAAAGAAAACGAATGATCATACCAACAAGTGGACAGTCAGAAACAAGTAGTATTTACATACAATGAAAAGCGTAAGAAAAAATAAATTGTCATCACTTGATGCCTTGATTTATATATTCGAAAAGGAGTGAGAAGTATAACCTTATTTAATCCCACCCCTTCTCCATAAGTCAATTATTAATTATTAACCAGCTTCCTTATTGAGCCATACATATACTCTAATTAAATTTAATGCAATATCAACTTCCACTCAACTTTAACATTGTTACCAAAGGGAAATGTGTCCCGCTGCAAGCTGACATTGAAGAGACACACATATAAAGCATAATAAAATAACAATAATAATAATAATAACAGTGATAATGATGATGATAATAATAATAATAATGATAAAAATACTAGTGATAATAATATTAATAATGAAATACATTATACAAAATGTGTAAAACAACTTAAACTACCACAGAGTTTAGAGCTACAACAATTAATTGGTTAGTTGTCAACTATTAAATGAATCGGCAACTATTCTGATAATCGATTAATCGGTTGAGTAATTTTTTAAGAAAAAATTGATTCCAGCTTCTTAAATGGGAATATTTTCTGGTTTCTTTACTCCTTTATGACAGTAAACTGAATATCTTTAAGTTGTGGACAAAACCAGACATTTGAGGACGTCATCTTGGGCTTTGGGAAACACCTTTTTCACCATTTTTTGACATTTTATAGACCAAACAACTAATCGATTAATCGACAATGAAAATAATGTCAGTTGCAGCCCTAATAGAGTTGAATCAACACCATCAAATATGTTTCACAAAGGTAGCTAGTTGCTACCTTGAAATACTGGTATTTATTACAGGACTTCTGTACTGGGTTGCTTTATAATGTGCAGGGTTATCTCCGCTATTTGCTGATTATTTATTGGTGTAAATAAAGACATAAAGATGTTTAAATATAGATAATTCTGTATCAGCTCATTAGCACCTCCAACTAGAAGAACTCACAATTAATGCATTTACAAATTGGCCCCCTATTAATGGACACTTGATTAGAATTAGAAGTCGTTTAGTTGATCAATAGAAAACTAATTATTTTGACAATCGTTCATCAAAACATTAACAGTAATTTTTCATTTGCAAAAATGCCCCTATAGCTAAATCTGAAATTTATGGTCTAATGCAAACAACACTCATACAATACAGTTAATACAATGAATCATTCACTTTTGATTGTCCATCAGCTGATTTTATCTCTATAATCTTAACATTAAAGGTGCTATTGATAACATTCAGCCACTAGATGTCTCATTCTACCTCCCCCGTTCTATTGCATTTACTTCACAACAAGTCGTTGCCAGACACTTACCATCAATCTCAGCCATTTATCCGTTTTTTCCACACTAACTGACGACCCAGAGATACCACGATACCAACATTGTTATACTATTGGCTCACAAGTCTTGTTAGAAATGGGAACCAAACATCAGATATCTTCCACAGAGATAAAAAAAACAAAAAAAACATTCATTTTGGACCCGCCAACATTTTTAAAACACAATCCTAATCCTAATATTTTTTTTTTAGGAAAAAACATTCTTTTATTAGGCACATTTCTTTAAAAAATATTTGTCTACATAAAAATGATATCAATAGGACCTTTAACAAAGGGGAAGAAATTGAGTGAATGTCATACTTGTATACTAGTAGGTGGCTATATTGAAATGCAATTTGATAAATCAACTTCTAATTTAGAGCTATATACTGTTGGTGTGTGTAGGTGTTGTTTAAGTTTCAGCTGTGAGCCTTTGTATTCAGTCCATCAACAGGTACTAAGTAGCCTGTTGTTGTTTGTGAGAGCTAGTTTAGGTGACGTGTGTCTGAGCTGGCTGTGGGGGAATCTGAGGCCCAGTTTTATTTGGCTCAGGGCCTCAGGATCTGGTGGCCCAGTTCTTCATACCTCGAGGCATGCCAAATCTGGAGTAATCCTGCCTGTTAACACTTGGCAGTGTGCACAACTAGACCGTTGGTTAACTCTATCTAGGAGATATAAACAACGCTGGCAAGACTTGATGGGAAAATGAGCACTTTAACTTTAGTAATATATATTAATGATCTTCACTATTGTTATAAGAGCCAAAAACACAATCAGTAAACACTGTTTAACAATACAGAACGAAGAAAAGTGGTTTTTAATTATCAGGAGAAACATTACACCAACCTCACAGTACCACTGCTTACAAAATAGTGATGATAAAAAAAGCCACAAAGTGTAGTATATGACATAAAAACTGGATTGTCAAACAGTGAAATATTTTAACAGCAAAAGTGATTTCAGATAGTTTGCTGTAAATATTGAAATATTTACTCACAAATAATCAGCACCTGGATCAGTACAGTCAAATTGTGCTTTGTCTGTAATAAATCACTCAATGCTGATAGTTACATGTAAAAGTTTGACTCAAAGTTCCGCTACAGTCCATTGGAAATGTTTTAAGAAGAAATATTAAAGCTAAGTGAAAAGGCGTCCTATTTGCCGTTTTATATTTAAAAACCCACAAGAAATACATGAGCTACTGCCTGATATGAAATGTAAACTTGTGTTCAAGTATGGAAATGTGCCTCGAATAAAAGCAAGAGGGCTGTCATTACTCATGCATGCTATGAAGCCTGACACAGACTCATATGAGGACATTCGCAGGCAACCGTTCATTCAAAGAAATCCATTTTTAGAAAATGGAGAACATTAAAACCAACAGAACACCAGATAGCTTAACGAGTGTTCCTGGATTTGCTACACAACATTATCCTTTAATGTACCTACTGAGGTCATCAGGTAATATTTCAGTAAATGATTGATTATTTTTGTTTGTGCATCCTTCATGTTATTAGTCACTACACTGACTCAATAGTGAACAAAGATAACAAGGATGTAAAGAAAAGAAAAAAAAACAGGCACAGAAATGACACATGATCCCTTCATAGACACTCAAGTTAGAATAAACTGCTGACTCATAAAAATGTTTATGCAGAAAGACCATCTATGGTTTCATGATTATTAAACAAATACAGAAGGTCAAACTTCCCATCAAACTGGCTCCCGGTATGTTTCCCTGAAATGTGTAAAGTGTAAACAGAAGAGCGGCATTCACTGGTAGAAAACTGGGAGCTTGGAATGACAAGGTTGATTACATGTTATCTTTAGATTAATGATTTTTCAATGTTATTTTATGCTTTTCTTTTACATTGCCACAAACAAATACCATTTTAGGTTAAATGTTTAAAATTGAATACAAAACTGTTTCCTACAGGGATACAATGTTTTAATTAATGCCTTTATATCTTAGAACTGTGCTCCACACAGAAAGAACCTTATAATGCCAAGCTTGTGAAATTTGACTTTGCATCACATCTACTCTCCCTGAAATATGTCAGCTGAGATATTCAGTCAGACACTGTAAACTAAAATAATTCCCCGAACACATCATCAGCCTTTCTTCTGCGGGTGAAGGCTGAAGACGGCATTAAGGAAAAAAATACATCTCTTTGGTCAGCATTGACACAATGCATGGGATCTGTTTCTTTGCATCGAAGCCTGGTGAATTGGAGACCGACTCAAACTCTACTGCCACCTTGTGGTTCACTCGAGTCATGATGTGCAGGAGCTCCAATTCATTTCCATATTTGCTGATCATGTCACACAGTGACTGCATGAACCAGGACCCAGTCATAGTGTTCCTCCATGAGTAGTAGCCTGTAGACAGACAAGTGATAGAATAAAGGGTGTATCAATATAATAAGTAAAAAAAGGGTACAATTAGTATACAAAAACACGTGTCTGTGTGTATGAGTGTTAACCTGGGGCTGTGGAAAAGGCATAGAGGAAGTCAGCTTCCACAGGGATCTTGGTAGTGCAATCGTCTCCACTGTCGGCTTCAATGCCTCCATCCAGATCAGTGCCTCTGCAAGCCTGTGCAATGTGCATGCAAACAAAATGACGTGGTTACAGGTTAGACCAGGGGTCTCCAACAAGTAGCTCGCTACCGTTTCTGAGTGGCATCGCTAAAGTTTCAAAGAATATGTACATAAATTTGCTAACACAAAGTCACTTTGTAAACCTGTTTAAAGTTCTATCCAATCAAATTCAAAATGATAATTTGTCAATCAGCTGTCAATTAAAGGAGTTACGCTGTTTTCAAGTTTCATTAAATCAGTGACGCCATAACATTAGGTGATGTTAGCAGACTAGCAAGCGCACCAGGTTTGACAATGACAGCAGAAAATAGCCAGGCCAATAAAAGGCTGAAAAAAATTATCTTTTCATAAGGAATGAGTACGACTTTTTTTTTTTTGCACGAATTTGAATGACATATGTGTTGTGTGACATATGTGTCATTTGCGGTGTGAGCATGTCAGTCGGTAAAAGATGTAATGTCAAGCACCCCTTCACCAAAGCCCACGGCAACGTTTCATGGGACTTTCTGGGTGGTAGCAGTCTACGAACAGAGAAGGTAAAGGAGCTGAAAACAATGTTTAAAAGACTCTCTGTTTTACCAAACTGACAAAGAACGCCAACACAGCAACAGAGTCTTCGTTTAGACGCGCACATCCTAATGACACATAAAAAGCCCTTCACCCATGGCGGGATTGTAATAGAGGCGATGACTGCGGTGGCTGAAACGTTATCAAGTAAGACGGAAATTAGGTCTGTTATTGGCGATGTACAACTTGGTGCTATGAGTAGCTCTCGGACACTTTCATTTTGTCAAATTAGCTCTCAGAGGAAAAAAGGTTGGAGACCCCAGGGTTAGACACTGGTAAGTTAATGCAGGAGAGAAAAACAAAACTCTGGCTTCATCCGAAATTGCATACTACGCACTACATACCCAATATGTGTACTATCGTTCAACATACTTTTGTGTGAATAAACAGTAGTGTGTATCTTTTCTGACGCACTGAGCAGTAATTTACGTTGTCACTTCCTGAGAGCCTCCCAGGCCGGTTGGAGATGCGTAACTATGGTAACCCGTGCCAACTTCATGTGACCAAACGATGATTTGTGAGAATCAAAGTCTGAACTAATTTAAAAAATATTACACCTAGTAAAGTGAAATCTTATACTTACACTTAAACTGAGGCGTTATTGATGTTACAGAGCACTCCGTCAACATCTGTTATGAACGTCGTAGTCACTACCGCATTGCATTGTGGGATATTTATGCCGCCATAATGTCCAGCGTTTGCATACTGAAATATTTCACCCGGAAATAATATGAAATTCGCGTACTATTGGTTTCATGCTAAGGTCTCGGACTTAGTACAAAATCTCACATACTGTTTTAGCGTACTAAATAGCATGTTGGTTTGGAATTTTTCGGACACAGCCTTAACTCTTACATACCTGGATGAAGAAGAGTTTGGGCTTTCCCACCAGTGATTTGCAGCGATCGCCTCGAAAAAGTGATGTCAGATACTTGAGCTCTACTGAGCCGTCCGTACCGTAGAACACACCCTCGTCTCCGTGACTCAAAAGAACACAGACGAATGAGGCGTAGCTGCTGTGGTCCTCCTTTGACGCTGAAGACATAGAAATGTATAGCATTTAATATACAAGATGATATAAAAGACAGCAGCTGAATTGAGCCTTAGTATTAATTTGTCTGTGCACATTTTGTATGAATTCTGCAACAAACTTACCAGAAATTAAAACCTGTTTCATCTGCTCGACTGACTGGTCGTTGTAAATCTTCACTTTATAGCCCAACTTCCCGAACACTTTCATCGCGTTTGCTGCGTCTACATCTGTACCGTTTCGTTGATTCATGCCTTTAAAAACAAAAACAAAGACAATAAAGTTACTTGAACACAATGAAAACACAACTACTTTTAAAGGAACCAACATCTCTAGTTACTTCCTCGCAATTAGATTTAACCTTTAGAACAGACTGAAGGCAGTTGGATACAAAGCACATATTGATCTGTTTTCCTATCACTTTAAAGGCCATGCAAACCCACACAGGTGATTTTTAAGGTGATTATTTTGGCTGAGTAGACTTCTTCCCGTGACTGTAGGAGTGTTTAGACTCAGTAATGACAAGCCATGTGAAAAATGTGTTCCTTAGTCTGTTATTATTATATACAGTATGATGCTGTTGGTATTTTGTTCACGTGCGGCACAGAGCCACGGATTCAGGCCATTTTGGGAGCGGCCTTTTTTGTGCACGCCCAACCTGCACGAACCCAAACTGTGATGGTGGGATTTTGGAGTGCACTCTTTCTTATTAGTACATGACGTCTGGTTACTTCACATTAGCTCCACGTATCTTCAACCTAATCAGCCAGAAAATGTGAAAACACCTACAGAGGTGTAAATAATAAAATGATTGCTGGCTGAATAGCATTTGCTGTCACACTGTCATGGCTGACTGGGACATTTGAATAGAACGGAGCCATTGATAATGTTGTTAGAAACACCTGTGCTTTTCCTACTATGACGAGTCAAAATGTCTGCTGTGATAAAGGCAGTTTAATACAAAATATCCCTAAAATCTTAATTTTGTACAATTTGTTGCAATTAAGTGTTGCTTTTATTCAATCTCTAAATTAATTCTATTGAAATTCTCTTATTACTACTCTTAAAGCCTTTACACATCAGGGGCATGACAAATAAACAACATGAATATGCAAAATACTCACCTGCGAATATTATATATCTAGGGCTTTTATTGTGAAAAGTAAGAACGTAAGGAGAAGATCTGGTCTGCGCTGCCTTTGTCAAGGTTGAAAGGAGTAATAAAGTTTGCCATCCTGGTTCTGACTATGGAGCATGGATGTATTATAAAAACTGGATACCGGACCCCAAGATGGCACCTATTCATGCCAATGATAATTGCTCGCCTGGCGCAAAAAAGTTTTCTAACTTCCGGGTTTACTTCAAGGAGGGTGAAAAGAGGAGAGGTCACTCGCCATCAACGCGTCATATCTTATGGGTACAACACATGCAAAGTAAAATCTGGTCTGCACTCGCTGAAATTGAGCCGATCGCAACGCACGGCCGCAGCTCCAGTTACACTGTGCATGTTATACCCCATACCCCATACCCCATGAACGTGAATATTACGCTGCAGAAAAGCGCCAATTTCTTTTAGGAACGACGAATAAAGTCATCAACCAATCATGTTGTGCGGAATGGGTTGAGTTGCGCCTATACTTACAACAACATGGAGGCTCCGTAGTCCAAACCAGGATGGTAAACTTTATTACTCCTTTCAACATTGACAAAAGCAGCGCAGACCAGATCCCCTCCTTCCATTCTTACCTTTCACAATAATGGCCCTAGACATATAATATTCACAAGAGAGTATTTCGCATTTCTGTGTCGTTTATTCGTCATGCCCCCGGTGTGTAAAGGCCTTTAGCTATGGTATAACTACATTGGTAAAACTTTTCAACTCAGACCTACTTTACCAAGTTTACTTCTTCCTACAGAGTTTATTGCATGTTATTATTGTGTGCTGTCAGACTCCACCGTCTAGCCACCCGCCCTCTGTCTGTCTCTTTGTCTGGAGCTTTAGTGTTCAGGATTGAACACATCTCTAGTTTGTTGGCTACAGTAACTGTGGTCACCTGCTCTGTTTCTAAGAGTGAGGCTGTGAACCACAACAAGCCTGCTAACTTTTACACTAAATCTCATTGGCTCTTGCACAAAATGCTGTAATGTTGTCTGAAACATGCGTGGGGGGTTACAGAGTGCACATATCTACCATAACAGGAACCTTTTCTTGGTTTAACAGGCTTAACCACAGCTGAGTTTTACCCCACTCATATGATGTACTTATGGAACATTGTTGACCCAGCAGTCATGTGTACTCAGTTAGTCCTGCTAGACGGGTTCGTCAAACACAAGTCTGACAACAAAAGAAGACCATCATACAATAACTCTCACGCAAAGCAGACTGAAGCTGTATTCACTGACATCCAAGGTCTTCTCGGACAGATAGAGGCACATACGGCTCTTCTGCTTTTCAAACTTACATTGCACAATAAAGGGCAGGCGAGGACTAAGGTCCTCTTAAGGTTTCCTACATTATCTCCAACTATTGTAGACATCAAGCCTTTATATCCAAAGAGAAGTAAGCGCTGGATAAACGTTCCCTGATCGATTCTTGAGGATTATGAACACCCAAAGGACACATGCCAATTCTGTAATGGCTGTTTTTCTGTATCCTGCCTACGCTAAAGGAAGACTGCCACCATATCCTCCATCAAACTTGAAAGAGGAACTATTCTATACCGTTATTAAGCCGTGGGAACCCATGTGATGCATGCCAAGTCATACTGCAAGTCATGTGGACACCTGAACTTCCTGAAGAGCCACTGACAGTACGCTGCACTTGGAGTTATTGAATTGTCTAATCAAATGCAATGATGCACACACAAGGAATAGTACAGCTGCCTGCTTGTTCTCATTCTCACTGAAGCCAACACAAGGACTGTCTCAGAGCTAACTTCATCATCTAATTAACTGGCATGGGATGCAGTTGAATGGAATCCCCGAGCACACACACGTCGAGATGTTTGACCCGCTTTGTTGTATATGGAGATTTCTGTATAAAGAACAGCTCTCGGCCACATATCATCAGTCCTGCTGTAAATAACATGTTGCAACAAGCGGCTAAGATGCAGAAGGACATAAGAACACTACAAATAATCAGAGATCTACCTCCCCAACATAAGCTTGTCACCACCAGACGGAAGAAAGGCGCCCAGAGATCTCACCATGGAGTTCAACCTAATCATCACCTCACAATTATAGGCAGTTTCACAAGCGACATCCCACGAAGGTGTCCCCTTCTCCAGCTTTCTGACAGGGATGTCCATCCTCTCACCAAATTAATCTACCATAACAGAGGGACCAAGTGGAGAAGCTTGTGTACACCAACTGGGAACTGGACAGGGACACCACAGGCACCTCTACAGCCAGCTTAGCTCTTACTCCTAATGAAATATTTAACAGTGTACATTTCCGAGCCAACTGACCCATTAACTTTGGGCTAACCTGTTGGTTTAGTCTAGAGATTAACTAAGCATTTGTTGCATTGTTGATCATTATGAATTATTTTATTCTATTAACATTTTACTACTTTTAACATCCTACGTTTTCTTTAAATTTAATTTATTTTTATATAGTGTCAAATCATAACCAAAGTTATCTCAAGACGCTTTTCATATAGAGCAGGTCTAGACCGTACTCTATACTTATTTAGAGACCCAACAAGAGACCCCCCCAGCAGCGACAGGAGCTTTGAAGTGCATTTGATTTGTTCGAAAGGTGCTATATAAATAAAGTTTGTTTGATTGATTTCAAAATGGCACATTCTTATGGCTTTTTCTGGATTGCTGTAAAATAACCCAATAAGGGAGAATGAACATATCAAAAGATCGACCACAAGCAATCGTTTTCATTACCTTGTAATAACTATTTCTATAAATTGTTTTTGATAATACATTGTCCCTGTCAGTATACAATATAACAGAAAAGCAGGTAAATATTCACCTTTGAGTGGATGTTACCGCCACATGTTTCTTTTTACATAGCATTATTAACTAATCATTAGGGCTGCAACTAACCATTATTTTCATTGTCGATTATTTTATCGATTAATCGATTAGTTGTTTGATCTATAAAATGTAAGAAAATGGTGAAAAATGTGGATCAGTATTTCCCAAAGCCCAAGATGACGTCCTCAAATGTCTTTTGTCCGCAACTCAAAGATTATTCAGTTTACTGTAATAGAGGAGTAAAGAAAACAGAAAATATTCACATTTAAGAAGCTGGAATCAGAGAATTTGTACCTTTTTTTTTCTTAAAAAATTACTCAAACCAATTAATCAATTATCAAAATAGTTGATGATTAATTTAAGTAGTTGACAATCGAATAATTGTTACAGCTTTACTTATCATTTTCTGTTTGAGTTTCAGCACTAAGTAAAATACAAGAGATTATATTGAAACCTGGTTCTGTATCAAATATATTTTACAGTGGTAACATGTATTTCACAGCAGTTTCATTTTGAATGAGACCCCCCCAAAAAAAGGCAAAATAATCACCTGTTCTTCTGTCAAAGTTCTTGTTGTTGATGATGATGCACTGGCCGATGCTGGGGAAACTCAGGCTGTATCTGAAGCTGCTGTGGGTGCTGGGCTTGGCATCCACGTCCATGGAGCCAGAAGCAGACAAACATGACCTGAGGGACAACAGAAAACACAACACTAGTCTTACTAATACTTTAAGTAAGTGTAAGACAGGGGTCAGCAACCTTTACTATCAAAAGAGCCATTTTAGGCAAAAAAATAAAAATAAAAATCTGTCTGTAGCTGCAAAACATTTGATCATTGTGAAGAAGGTAACACAGTTTATAGTCTAAGTATATAGTATATAAGTCTAATGCAGTGAGGGCCAAAGAGCAAATGTACTACGGAGTATTAGGGCCACATTGAGGGAAAAAACATCTGAGATTTACAGAATAAAGTCATAACTTTAGGAGAAAAAAAGAATATAACACGTAAAATTACTACTTTATAATATTATGACTTTATTCTCATAATACTACAACTTTTTTTCTCTTAAACTTCTGACTTTATTCTCATAATATTACTTTTTTCCTCTTAAACTTCTGACTTTATTCTCATAATATTACGACTTTATTCTCGAAATCTCAGATTTATTTTTTTCCTCAATGTGGCCCTATAATACTCCGTCGTACATTAGACCTACAACACTGATAAATAAAAATGAAAATGTAAACAAAAAAACAGTTATTAATTTCCATGTTTATAAGTCCACAGGGACTGGAGAGGAGCTGAAGAGCCCCAGGTTGCTTAGAGACCTCTGATGTAAGATAACTGCAGGATATAAGTAACGCATGACAAAGGCAGACTAGGGAAGCATTTAAATAGAGTTACAGGCCTGCAGCAGTGCTTCATATATCATGTGAGTGACTCAATGCTAAACCAGTCTAACAAACAGCTCATATGTAATAATAATATGATAATAACGGTGTAGACAGCAGAGAGGAAGAGGAGGAAGCTTTCTCATCAGTGCCTGCCTGCTGACTCTGAGAGGACAAACAATGAGCTGCAGATAAATAGATCGATCACCAACTAAATAAATCAATAAATAAACTCACTGTTGTCCATCACCACTCTTTGCGTCTGTGCGGTCTTCTCCAGGCATGTTTGCCGACATATTTCTGATGATAAAATTAACCACACAGTGAAATTGCACGCCCTGTGTGATAATTAACCCAGCAGACAGACTCAATGCTAGTTGCTTAGCTCGACTTGCTGCGCCCGGCGAGTAAACAAAGATGCTGATGTCATTGTGGAGCAGCGGGGAGCGCTCGTTTTAAAGCCCGACGCCTACCGTGAGAGGGGGGCGGGTCACACAGGCCTCATGATGAGGGGCGGAGCTAGGACATTCATAGGGAAAGGAAAACTGTGAGCATTTTCTCATTATTTTGATTTTTATATAGTATTTATTCAATTAACTAAAATAAAAAAAAGTCTCCAATCACTCCATCCCCCAAAATGCTGTTTTAAGGTCTTCTCCACAATGTTCAGTTCAGTTCAGTTCAGTTCAGTTCAGACAACTTTATTTATCCCCAAGGGGGCAATTCATTTGTAGCATTCCCAATCCATACATCCATACATACAACAGACAACCAATAATTAGTTAAGTCAAAGGAAACATATTAAAGGCATGGGGCAGTTGGAGGGACAAGTTACAATAAGAACCGTATAAATACAAAGGATTATGGCAATAAATGCCAAAAAATAAGAAACAATATATAAGAACAACATATCTTAAAGTTCCTCTAAATAACAGTCATTTAAAATGGGTATGGTCTGTGTTCAGCAGCTTAACAGCAGGAGAGATACTGGACTTGGAGTAACGATTTGTTCTGCCTAAGGGCACATTATAACTGTGAAAGAATACAGTTCAGGTACTGAAATCTTAGTGTTATTGGCCTGAAAATGTTCAAGTCAAATTTAAATATATCCATTCTGAAAACACTTAAAATTAGCCTGTAAAATACCCACTGTGTCAAAGTTTCAATTTCAGGCTGTAAACTCCCCCTGGTCAGTAAATCCCCCAAATTTCCACAGAAAATATGTCCCTGCATGCTTCTGATGTTGATGTAGTTTTTTTTCTTTTTAAGTGTAGATTTCAAACTCAATTGTTATTTCTTCTTCTTAAATATTCTACATTATTTCATCCTTCAGTGGAGTCACATAATGTAATCACAAGCCTCTAGCTGACAGTCACACATACAGTATAGATCAGTGATTCTGAAAGTGGGGTCCGTGGCACTCTGTAAGGAGGTCCGTGGAATAATTAGCTATAAATTATATAATTGTGCTGTATTGTTAAAAAGTGCATATTTACAGATGGGGACCATTTGCAGCATTAAACAAGGTATATTGTGTCCATTACTCCCACCCACGTTAGTTTTGGGCCAATAGAAACTCTGATATGATTGTGGCACACAGCAATAAGTTTATTATTTTTAAGTTGAAGCACTTACTAAAAGTCAGCTTTAGACTGGTACGTTTTAATATGTGGATTTATTAGGACTATGTCAGTAATCCTCACTTCCCAACTAGTTTAAGCCAATTTCTGATGCTTTGTTTGGGAAAATCAAAAACACCGATATACACTTCATTTCCATTCAGACTTTAATATTGTCAACCTCTAACACAATCAGGCAAAAAAACAAAAAACAAAACTGCATTGAAGGACAGAAAATGTTAAAAGTATGCTCAGAAGAATACATATTTTAACCAATGTACACGTTTACAATTACTGAACATGGTTTAGGAAAAGTTTTCAAAACAAACTCACAAGTCTTCAGTAGCCAACATCAAAAGTTGACAAATAGTCAAATCACGTAGTGCATGATAAATAATGTACGTGTAAGAGACACACCTTGAGTCAGTTTTTGAGAATTGTGGGAAGCTGCAGGGCAAAAACAATCTTAGCTGGAAACAATGAAAGGGGTGAAAAAGGTAGAAACTTCAGAAAAAAAGTTAAAAACAAACATGAAACGATGGAGCTATAACTCAAGATTATATGTTGAAAAAGAGGACAGACAGAAACCTGTAAAATCTGTAATTTAAGAGACATGGAATAGCATCAAACTGTACATTCCTCACACACACTCTTCATCATGTGTTTAAATGATGTAGTAAATCACACTACGGGATGATTCAGACCAAAACAAATTAATATATTTAAAATAACGCTATCCAACTGGTAGAGGGTGACTCATGGTGACACAGACAATGAAAATGCATCCAGTTCTAAGTAAACAACAATGAAAAAAGCAAAAGTGCATCACCGCCATTAGATTCTCTATCAATATTACCAGTTAATATCACAATTACTTTACTATTTAATATATTTACAAAGAAATATTTGCAACATTATGTTTTGTGATCTTCATTTTCAGTGTTTTAAGTACACTTGAATATAAAATGAAATTTAGATTTTTCAGCAACCACACAGTCCTTCCATTCATATAACGAACAACAGAGACAAATACTATGTCAGAAATCAGTTTTTGCATTTTTAGCGATCTCGCTTCACACATTTCATTTTGTGCCACATGTATACGCACTGAGGCACTCTTATTGCTGTCTGTTAAAAAACTACACTCACGACTAAAATAACCTACATCAAGATTAAAGCTATGATCAGTTAGTTTGAAGGAAACCAGGAAGACAAAAACACTTGCCTCACATTTCCCTTCACTAATCATGAAGCCAGTAGAAATCAGCACACAGCTCAGCTCTGCTGCTCTTAAATTAATCTCAACTGTTCAATTGATGAGCTTCAACATTTACTTTGAAAGCAGAATTGAAATTATTGATCCAAGTTTTAGTGAGGGCACAAACTTTAGGTATGAAAATAGTTTAACATTAGTGTACTTGGGTGGAGAATAAAATAGAGTCAATCTCAGACACAATATGATTTAATCTTACAATAACCTGGTCAACAGCAATTTAACACCCCATTTTAGCTTGACAACGCCCCCTTTACAAATAAAAAAAAAATGCATCTGCTGTCCATCAAATATGTCAGGGGGAACGTGACGTTGCTTTGTAGTTCGGGGTCGTGGTGTACCACAAAACATAAGATTTTTCACAGATTTGTCAGGGTCTACAGGACAGAATTACAGGGTTTTCTCTGTAAAAACAAACGTCTGTTTAAATGAAGAGTATAGAATGGGACAAGATCAATTTATAGTGTAGTAAAGTAACTGTATATGTAATTTACTAACTAAAAAGAAAAAAAAAAAAGAAAAAGGATGTTTCCCCTCGATGCTGTCAATAGTGCCACTGGTATTTTTTATACTTCATATTTTCCTGGTACTTATACATTTAATACCACTATTTCAATTCATATAGTATATTAAATAAAGAACATATATTCTATTCAACTTAATGTGCTACACAGAGAAATATTCCTCAATGAAAAACATGTGTAGAAAAAAACCCATTATATTTTATTCTTATATAGTGAAAAAAGGTAGTTTAAAAAAAAAAAACTGACTTAATTGGGCCAAAATATGAGGAGTGGTAATGTGGTATAATCCTAATGAACTACTTTCATATCTCTTCACAGCTACCATGTATTTTACAGGGCGGTTGAGGGAATAAAAATATATATATAAAAAAAAATAATCACAAACCCATTTTGAAATGGACTAGTCGAGGGCAAAAATTGAAAAAAAGACTAATATACTTCCGGAGTTGTTTTACTTCAGTGAATAAAGTAGCACCACAAATTACTATAAATTCAAAGGCAAACTCTGTGTCATGTCTTGGTGTTTGTGACACTTTTCATTTTATACCATTCCAAAGATCATTGTTGACATATGCCATTAATTACTTCTTTAAAAAAAAACAGCATTTATCTCTCTTTTGTCAGAACCATTGAAGCTCATGCATCTCTGCATTTGATGTGGTCTGAAACTGGTATAGTGAATATTTACTGTGTTAACATTGGGTATGATTAAACTTTGACTCACAGTAGTGCTGTGCTGGGGAAGCTGCAATAAATTCATTGCAAAAGTAGTCATAATCAGGAGTGCACAACAAAAACAAACACATAAATTACATGTTCTGTAGTAGCTCACTCTCTCCAAGCAAACTTGTATATTATAAGATGACATCTGGATGGATTATGCCTTTGATAATAGTGCTTTTAAAGAAAATGCATAATGCCAAATGCAACTCAAAGACTGTACCAAAGGACCCTGGGCTGAGAACAAGCAGTTGACCAAGATAAACATCAGTGTTTTAGAGGCAGTGAGAGGGAATCCTGAACACTAAACAGCTGCAATGTTACAACAATGCTACAATGTGCATTGTATCTACGTTGAAGTCCAGATGCCCTTAACCCTGAGCAAATCACTGCTGGAAAAGGGGAGCTGAGTGGGAGTGATCAGCTGAAGCTACGGACATTGAAGATAGGTTGACGTCAGGCTTGAATTCCCTCTTTAGCTGATGGAAGGTTTGTACACCGCAGAGGAAGACAGGCCGACTCAGCTGGGATCAGAAGATGTCAGGGCACGCGTCCCAGTCGCCTTGGTCCTTCGTCTCCCAGTAACCGCCCTTGTAAACATGCAAGGTCTCTCCGGAGACGGGGTCGTCTAACTTCTCAAACCACATCGCTTGGTAGTTGTCTGAATGGGCGCCTAAAGGAAAAGAAAGAACGTCTCTTACAAAAAATAAACTTAAGAGGGACCTAAGGCGAGGGTTAAGCAGCCACTGAGCCATGACAACACATCATGCTTGAATCAAGCCGATATGCCCTCACATGCTTGACTAAGAGATACTTAATGTTTCCGATCGCTTGCTCTTCAGATGCACCTTATTCAAACCGAAAGCAAAAAAGGAGGCAAATTATAGACAAATCCAGTGACCGCTTGGTGTGTTCTGCCATCTAGTCGTAGTGACTACTGTTTGCTAACAGTACTAACTGGGGACTTTCAGCTGAAAGCGTCCGTGGTTGCTTGAAGTAACTTATGTAAATGGTTGGCGTAGATAAAAAACACAGATAAGTATCATTTAATATTGATTTAAGGAAAATTGAAGGCGAGGACACAGCTATCGTCTCTACAAGCAACCACGACGCATTTGACTGAAAGTCACCAGTTAACACGGTTAGCAGACACTTTGTACGTGTTGTTTTGTGATGCCGACTGAATGATGTTTACTTTGTGACTAGTTAGAGAAACTAACATTATATTTCATAATAATGCCACAGTTAGACAGTGTCTCAACCCACTAGTGTCTTCAGCTTAACTGACGTTACTTGTTTCATCATGTTAGGCTAACGTTAGGCAGCTGAGAACTGCTCAGGTTCTTTCCGAACTCCTTGACGTCATTGTCAAAAGTAACGTTACATGGAAAGTAATGGTAAAAGTCAAAAATTGTACACTTCTTAGGACAACTTGCATTTAAACACACATGTATTGTACGGAGATACGACCGCAGTACTGCCGACTTGTTTACTTCTGGTACTTCCCCGGATTCGTGTATAGATAAGAATCAGGCTCACAACTAATGCCCCGACTACTCAGCAATGACAGACAAAATGCTACTCTAAAGTATCCAAGTACTAGATTTGTGCCAGTTCTACAGTAAGCTACAGTCTTCTATAAGGTTCCCTAAGGACTACCAAGACAAATCTAAATAACAAAATAAAACAGGGGATACTGGAGAGCAACACTGGTGTTACTTGCTTTTGACTTGAGCTCCATAAGGACCTTCATTGCCTTCCACTAAGAGAGACCAAGTTGCAAAGGATGTAAAGGGGAAATGGTTAACAGAGGGGTTCTTAATCTAAATTAAATTACTAGAAAATGTGAAGAAATTGCACTGTATGTGTTATGTCATGATCAGAATACTTGCTTAGATAAAGGGAGAATGTTGGTCCATAAGGGGCTGAAAATAGAAGAATTAAGGATGAATCTGAGAGTTGAGACATAAAAGATTGGGTATGATCTGATATGAAAGGCACTGAATGAAATGTAAGAGGCTACTTGCATGCAACAGGTGTTAGAGGCGGAGAGTCCTCTGTGTCAGCTTAACATCAGCACAAAAAAAGATGTGAATCTACAACTCAAACATTATCCACAAGCCACACACATTTCTTGTTTATGTCCATTTTAAAAGTGCTGTGTGTAGCATTTTAAGCAAAATACAGTGACAGTTAAATATACTAATAGTCAACAAAAGACCATAGTCAAAAGACAATTTTTGACCTGTAACTCGTACATCACTCCCTGTCACAAAGAGGATCTGTGCTTCTTGAGTTCAAGATTTGTCTTGCTATCTTTGTCTGCACTAAACTGCCCTCTTCCCCTTTTGTGCTGTAAAGTAATATAATTTTTTGGCCAAAAAAAACCCCCAGGTGATTTCCAATTTAATCTGAGTTGTTGGCAGTGGGCAACCTCCAAGTCTGAAAAGTGAAGCCAACGAGGAAGTGCCTTAAACTTGCATTCTTTCTAATAGCCAGCAGGGGGCGACTCCTCTGGTTGCAAAAAGAAGTCTGATTGTATAGAAGTCTATGAGAAAATGAGCCTACTTCTCACTTGATTTATTACCTCAGTAAACATTGTAAACATGAGTTTATGGTCTCAATTGCTAGTTTCAAGACTTCTTCAATACAGCATGATGTTCAAATTATGCTTTCGGGTGTGGCTACCTTGTGATTGACAGGTCGCTACCACGGCGTTGTCCGGTCTGGGAGTTGTCCACGTTTTCGTCTTACAACTTTAACCCTTTCACAGTGCGTTTTCAGTTCATAAAAGTTAAATGTAACATTTTTGGTCGCCTGAAAATGTCTTATTCAGCGTGTCTTATATCTTATTATTTGGTTGTACTTAGCTCCAACCTCTCGTGTCACTTCTGGTTGCAAAAAAACAACAAGGTGATGGCCAAATTCCAAGATGGCGACGGGCAAAATGCCAAACTCGAGGCTTCAAAACAGCAGTCCACAAACCAATGAATGATGTCACGGTGACTACGTCAACTTCTTATATACAGTCTATGGTTGTTGGCAGTGTAGAGGCTGCTATAAACTACAAATCTTTTCAATGCTGGTCTCAGTTGCTTAAGTCAATTATATTTAATGACAAATTAAAAAAATGTAGTGATGTCAAATTGGTATTGGTATTCTGTCAAACTGTCACTTGTAGCTCTGTCCACTATGAACAAGCTGAAACTGCCTAGTGAGGGAATCTTGAACATTTACTCCAAACAGCATGCGACAAAAAGCAAGTTTTTTTTCCCACAAATATCAGCTCTTGTTTGAGTAACTGTGAAGTCACTAGAATTGAGAACAAGCTTATCAGCCTCCCATGGACATATTTGGGTCCCCGCTCTGTTAAAATGCTACACAAAGCACCTTTAAAAGAACATATTATGTTAAGCTACGAAGTGATACTTGCTTTCATCAGAAACCTCATTTGCTTCTGTGCCAGTCTCCACTGCATCAGCTAAATGGAACAGAAATGGATGAATGGATGGTAAAAGTTGAATGATGTTGAAGACATTTAGCACCTTCCTATTACACACACAACATACTGTACATGTGTTTGTTTTGCATCTGGACTTGATATATAGCGTAGATCAACGGTGGGAAAAGACAGAGAAGAGTACTTGCTTTTCAAGGGTGAATCATTGATTGAATCCTCAGTGACAGCTTAGAGTTGAGACAAAGACAAGGTATTCCAAGACAGACAAAGTGGACAAAAGATGAATGGACAGAAAGACATCGGACAGAAACACAAGACAGATAGATAACCGCCAAAAGAAAACTCATCTCCTTCTTTGTTTTACCTTCCTCAGGTGAGCTGGCTGCTTTAACAGCCTCCCTCTCCCTTTCTCGGCGAACGATGCGCTGTTTCTCTTCTAGCCTCTGTTTCTCTGCGTTAGCCTCATCCCAGCGGCCGTCCTCCATTAACCTCTGGTCGGGGCGCCGTCGACTGTCTGTTGGCGCCACTCCCTCTTCGGCTTCATTGAGCGCCAAGGCCAGTGAGGAGAAGAAGTACATGTTCTCTGCTCCCTCTCTGTAAAGACATCACCATAAAAGATCAAAGCTACAACACTTTACAAGCTCCGTTAGTTTACAACCACTTTCTCAATACCTCCAGAACTCACGGTAAAGGGTTCTTTCTCCAGATTTCTTTGGCTTTGAGGGTCTGATAGACGGTCCTCTGTTTGCCTTCAGTGCCGTTCTCGCCTTTACTGCTCTGCATTACCCTGGAGAACTCCATCTTCTCATCCCAGGTTCCCGATAGCACGTGGTGGGCCTTCCCATCCTTATCTGTTACTACTCCTGTTACCTGAGAGACAAAGACTTTCAGTTAAGAGTGTAATCAAAGAGCCAACAGTAGGCAGTACAAGGATTAACATTAAACACAGTTAAATACTACAGCTCTGCCATTAAGTCTACTTTTACAATGTAAACAATGTTGTATTATACATATTCCTGTAAAGAAGCATATCAGCTCTGGCTATATAGTGCTATATGAGAAAAAAAACAAACTATAAGCCCACCTTTCTTGGTACATCTCTGGAGAAGTAACTGTAGGGAGCAAACTTGAGGTGGCAGCGATCTCCTGTCCTGTGGTTCACCACATCTATCTCCCCTGACTGGAAGGGGACAAAGGAAAGAGACAAATGTTTAGTTGTAGAAGAATTAGGATCTGATCAGACAGCGCATTTTGCAGGTGGAAAACATGGGTGCACTGCACTGCCTTTTTGTTGCCCAAACAGAGCGTTTTTTGCAGTATGTGTTTTTTAAAATTCTTGCTAGGCAACTACCAAATGAGTGCTTCACACAAACCATGAACTGTACGCTACTTAATAGTTAATAGTACAAATTAAAAGAATGAAAACAATTTACCCGAAATATCAAGTGCCGCACTAATTTGCAGTATTATTATTGCTAGGCCTGCTGTTCTCTGTTCAGATCATGGTAACTACAGTTGATAAAGTCATATAGCTCCGGGTATCCAGCAAAAGTCAATGAGAAAATACGCTGGGTGTTTTTCTGATCAGAATTTAATTTTTTTCAACTTGAGGCGTTCAGGGTGGTCCTGTAAAAACGTGAGGTGCATAGAGCAGTAAAACGCAAGGCACTCGGCAACGCTAAAGCAGCGCCCAAAACGCTTCACTCTCATTGAAAACAATTACAAAAAGCCCCCCCACGCTGCTAAAACATACTCTGTATGATCATGGCCTTAAAAGGATAAACCCAGTAGAATTATAAGCAAAACGTTCCATTAAGACGACTATGTAGTTAGTAGTTGTGTTAAGGTTTTATCAGCTTTAAAATTTACCTGGTCAATCCATAATTTTCCAACGATGATGTTGTGTACTGTCGTAGTCACTTTCTTCCACGAGTAGTGATTGTTGCTCTTCTCAAATAAACACTGGATAGAACCTGAGGATAGAGAGGGAATAATGTTCGACCTGGCAGTAGTCATGTTTAACCTGCTCACCAAAAAATAAATGTCACATGTGGTCTGCACACACTCACCCAAAGGCATGATAGAGAGATATTTCCCTCTAAACTTGCTGGCCAGGGTAATTTCTTGTCTGAGGGTCCAGCCCTTTTCAGAGATGGCATGGTGAGCTGCAGCAGGTGGGTGGTGACTCACCTGAGATAAGAAGAGAGATAGCAAGTCAAGATTTTAATTATGTGATGTCTTAAGACTATTCAATCAATTAAACATGCTTGCATAAACGTCCTTCAAGCATGCTTATATTTCCAGTGTTTTTTTCGATATACCTGTTCACAGAGGGAGCGGTAGCCACAATCTTTTAGCCGATCAAGCTCAAAGGTTTCTCCCAGCAGAGGATTGAAGGGTTTTCCTGTGCGGTGGACAGTGGTGGAGTAGGAAGAGACTGTGAACGCGGCCACATAACACATCTGCTCTAGAGAGCTCTGACATTTAGCAGCCTTATCCAGCAGCTCGTAGTACTCCAGGTCTTCGGATAGACGTTGCAGCATCGAGAGGGGCTCGTTGAAATTCACCTAAAGTCACAGCGAGAAGAAGTCTGATTACTTCTAGTTACTCTAACAAGGAAAAGCCACTTGGATTACCAACATGAGTGCATGTTTCTTACAGGCATTGGTATCTTTGAGAGCTCCTTTCCAATACAGTTCTTCATGATGCTCCACAGATTGAGGTAATAGTTGGGCTTGTCAGGGATGCGAGTCCGTCTTTGTCTAACTGGCTCTAACTCAAGGGGCTGTGGAGACTCTGGGTTGGATGCCAAAGACAGCTCATCAAACTGGAAGAAGAGAAGGAAAACAGCCTTAAGGGTCAGGTGACTGTGGCGTGTTGATGAGCAGCGGAGAAGAAAAGTCAAATCTAGGGCTGTGCAATTAATTGAAATTTGATCGAAACTGAAATATGGCCAACTGCAATTTTGAAATTGCAGTATTTGTTAAAATCGCAATAGTTGTTAAAAGCAAAATGTCAAAATACCATTTTAATTTGATATTGTGCTGCAGAGATGTCCTGGCCTATATCATATTCTACAGACTTAAGAAAACATCTTTGTTTGGTACAGATCCCTATAAAAAAAAAAAAAAAATCACATCATAATCATAATCATTTTCATATGTTTAGCAATGAAAATGAGAATAATGATGTAAAAATCATCATTCCCTCTAATATCGTGAATCATATCGCAATTGCAATATAAAAATAATCGCAATTAGATATTTTTTCATAACCGTGCAGCCCTTGTCAATACACATCAGAACTTCATCGCAAAAACAAAGTTGACCCACGTTTACTGACTGGTCGTCCATTCCAGTCTCACTGCTGAGCCCACTAAGGTTACTGCCAGATCTCCTGGTGGACAGATAAACAAATTAGTACACAAGGAGACAAAATAACAACAAAAAGCAAGGTTGATATTAAGAAATAAAACCAGTGACATTTGAAAAAGACAGACAGTTAATCACCTGTGATACTTGGGGTCAGCAGGGACAGTAATAAACTCTGCTGGGTCTTCCATAGCGTCAAAGAACTCATTGTCATCATCCTCGTCACTGGCATCACCTTTTACTGAAACGGCACCTAAGGTGAAGAGACAAATAAATGACTAAATAGCTCGACTGGCCTTTGTTGATTGGCGCAAGTACGTAGCATAGCGAGCATACTTTGAGTAACATTAAGGGTCCAAAGACAGAAGCCTACCTTTGTTACCTAAGGTGGGATTGCTGAATGAAGAGGGGAGAACTGTAGCTCCTCTGAAAGCTCTTTCCAAGTGATTGTGCTGTTTGGCCAGCTGCTCCAGAGTCTCCTCCAGCCGTATCCTCTGGTCCCTTTCAACCTGTAAGGCCTTCGTCCAGCGCTTACTGTGGTTCTGGGCCAGGGAGAGGAAGTCTCTACATGCCTTTGGGAACAAGCAAAAACAAGAGCAACATTTCAGCAAAGGAGTCAACAGCAACGTCGTGCGTTTATCAGCAAATTTACACTTTGATGACTTACATTAATCATGGCATTAGAGGTGATTCTGAACAGTGTGGCTCTCTCTGTAACTTGTCTCATCTTTTCCCCCATGTCTCCTCCGACACGAATCCCCTCCAGTTCTGACAAAGACCTGTATGTGTGGAATAAAATGAATAGGCAAACAAAATAATTAAAGATAATATTGTTTTTTCTAAAGTAATCAAACTGCTCAGTCTGATAATCGATACCTTTGGAGGGCAGATCCATGCTTGACAATGAGATCGTTGCAGGTGTTGAGGTCCTCCACCTTGCTGCCAAGTGTGCGTAGTGTGGACTGGATTTCTAAGTTACGGCAGCCTCCACCCTGTCCTGCGGAGGGGGGCGCTGCAGGACAATCGTCACCCGAGTCATCTGATGGAGAGAATGGGGAAGATAATGACCAAAAACACAAAAAAAACAGACAGAGAAATACACACATTTCTGCCTGATATAGGTGCTACTGTATAAGCTGTCTCCAACACACTGTAAGTTTATTTTCCCTCTCACCAGATTCAGCCTGCATGTGGACGGCCTTCGCCTTGGCGAGCTCCAGAGCAGTGATCCATCGTTGTCGCTCCACTTCTGAGCTGGCCTTCAAGTGGTAGGTCTGCGCACCTCCGTTGGAAATGACAAAATTGCACGAGTCCTCCACAGTAATATTGGCTGTGGCCAAGTTGATGGTGCCTCGGCATGTGTGACCCATCTCTGCCTGGGTCCTGGACACAAACAGAATGCAAAGTATCTGAATCCCTGTTTTGTGAATTAATTAAAAACAATTTCTTGTAAAGCAACTGCACATCTGCTTAAAAGTGTGCACACAACATGCTATATAAGTACTTATTAGGGCTGGGCGATATGGAGAAAATCAAATATCACAATATCGATATTGCGACGATATTGCGGGGTTAACCATTGGTGCTTTTACAAAATATTTACACAGTGAGATTTTTTATGAATAATCATCAGTAATGTGGATATAATGACTAAGTGGGTAAAGGCAAATAATAGAACAGCTAGAACAGATTGGTAAGTTCAGAAAATGCAATCACTTTACTGTAATGCAGCTTTTAAAACCAGGAAAAGACAACACTTATGCAATATTGCAATATCCAAAATCTAAGATGATATCAAGTCTCATATCACAATGTCGATATATTGCCCAGCCCTAGTACTTATTTGAGTGCACTTCTCATTTAAATGTCCTTTAAAAGCTAAATTAAAAGACACTGGGTTACTTATAAATGTATTATATATCACCCACCCCTTGTGTTTCCCGGCCCCCTCCCTTAGGTACCTCCTTGGCTTCTTGTTGAGCCAGGGAAAACTCTTTTAAATTAATTGCAAATTCAGTCATATACATGTAACTTACCTGTAGTAAGACAGCAAGCCATTGCTCAGAACAAACCAGCGTCTCTGGTAACCTTTAATGTAGTTAGTCCACTTGAAGAGCCAACCCTTGTACGTGTCTCCAGGGGTTGGAGTAGGGGGCTTAGGCTCCGACATCCCAACAGCCTGTGGTTTCACTGGGTGAAGTTAAAGCCTGTTGAAAAAAAAAAAAAACTAATCAGGATTTACATTGCTATTAATAGTTGGACATGCTACTGTTCAGCCTGCTTAATGCACAATTGACACACGAAATGTATGCACAAATTAGTCTTATGATTGCTACAGACACAATCATGACAGAGTAAATTGTCTCGTTAATGTCAACACCTTTAGATTCATTGTGTCATCCTGTTATGACATTCATTAGCTTATCATTAGCTATACAGGGAATAATCATGTGTTGGTTTAATTTTCTTGTTAAAAAAAATCAACAAATAGTCTACTAATAGTCTCTACTAAACCATTAGTTATAATATAAATTCCAGCCCGCTGCTTAGGTTTTCTGAATTTTTAATTTAAACTGAAAACATTAAATCGAGACATAAATACTAACCTCCCAATGTTGGCTGCAATTAGTTGAATAGGGTAAAAAAAAACATACTAATAGATATCACCATGAGACTTCCCCAGTTGATTACTTACATGAAGACATTTTTTTTTTTGTATTACAGGTTTTCAGAAATGCTATGTTTAAATATGCAAATGAGGCTTTACCTTATCAAATATGTTCTAATTTGCATACATTTCCAGAACAGAAATCTGAACATTGGATAAAGCCAGATTCAAAATGATTGTTTCATTTTGTTGACATATTAGAGACAAAGGTGTTTACTGAGGGAATTTTAGATATCTCTTTTTTATGAATAAAATATATAAATCAGGCTTTGAATGATATGTGAACAAACCTCTTTGTAAAAACCTTCACAATATAGATAGGAATGAAACTGGAAAGTTTGATGTAAGTAAGTGCTACTGAAGTGAATATTTCTGTCTGAGTGAGAAAAAAATAATTGAGAAAACGGCCTTTAAAAGATATACCTTATAAAATTCTATACATTTTGAAGACACAACAGTTGATAGGATAAAACATTTAACTAATAGATATCACCATTAAACTTCCCCTGTTGATTACAACAATTATTTTTTTTGTATTACAAGTTTTCTTAAATGTTATGTTTAAATATGCAAATGAGGCATTATTTAAGACAAGATAAGATAAGATAAGATATTCCTTTATTAGTCCCACAGTGGGGAAATGTGCAATGTAGAGCAGCAAAGGGGATAGTGCAGAAACAAGAAGCAGCAGTAAAAAAATAAATAAATAAAAATCAGGATACAACACAAAAAAAAGTAGACAGGCATATAAAATATGAACAATTTAAATAGAAGGAATATTTATTTAATGCTAACTTGATTTATTTAGGAAAAATCTACAGACGAAAACAGACAAAGTAGTAAAATAGAGACCTAAATGTGTATTTTGGATGTTTCTTTCCACTGGTCTGAAAGAAGATATGTGCAATTTTGTTAATAGTCTGTTTATTGTCAATACTGTATATACTGCTCCTATTTTTATACTTCCTTCTATTTAAATGGTTCATATTTTGTTACACTTTGTTTAGCTCTTTTTTACTGTGTTAGCTGATGCATCTTGTTTTTTTTGCTCTATCCCCTTTGCTGCTGTACACTGCAAATTTCCCCACTGCGGGACTAATAAAGGAATATCTTATCTTATCTTAAATAAAGACTCATTTGCATATTTAAACATAACATTTAAGAAAACTTGTAATACAAAAAAATAATTGTAGTATGCAACGGATGAATTAGCACACTGAGATCTGTTTCTATAATGTCACTATAATCATTGCAGCTTGGATTAAACATTAACATGAATCTGCACATTACAACAAACAGTAGAGTGCTGACATGACTCCTGTTTAGCTAACCTTACTGAACCATAACTCTCAAAGACTGAGGACAAAAACAGCTCTAACTACTGATAACAGTCATTGTAACACACCGGCTCTCTGCCAGGATGACATCCTAGAGTCCAGTAAACACAGCCTGGATATACTAAAGGTACTTCGAGGTACTTCTAGGAACTAGGAGCCAATTCCCAACATCAAAGCTCCTTAAAACAGTGTCCGTCACTAAGCTCGCTGCTAGCTGCACAACAGGAAGCTGTCAGACAGCCTGACACGTCCTACTCCTACCAGACCAGACGATCATTTTACAACTCTCTCAGCATTTCTCTGTGACATTAAAACATGATTATATCTTCATGACGCTTACCTTTAACCGTGCAGGACTCTAGCTGTTAACGTTGTGCATGTCGTGTTGGGTGAAGAGATGTGCTAGCTCTGCTGACTACTTTCATGGATCTGTTTAAGGAGAAGAAGCTACTTGGCTACAGGTTCTTCTGCTTCGTCTTCTTCTTCTTCTCTGAGGTTTTACGGCAGTTTGGATGCCGTAAAGTTGCATTACTGCCTCCCTCTGGTTATAGCAGAGATAGTTCATCTTGGGTTATTTAGTCTTCATCAATGTCCATTTTTTTTAAAGTCGTGTAAGATAAGATAAGATATTCCTTTATTAGTCCCACAGTGGGGAAATTTGCAGTGTACAGCAGCAAAGGGGATAGAGCAAAAAAAACAAGATGCATCAGCTAACACAGTAAAAAAAAGAGCTAAACAAAGTGTAACAAAATATGAACCATTTAAATAGAAGGAAGTATAAAAATAGGAGCAGTATCTACAGTATTGACAATAAACAGACTATTAACAAAATTGCACAGGTGGAAAATGATATTGCACAGTGAGAATTACACCTGAGTAGTACTGATAGACAGTTGGTGTACAGTAAAGTGAGAATTAATGAATTAATGAATGAATGAATGAAATTCCACCTGAAAATATCAGGTTATTGTCAGTTTTTAGTGTGTAAGTGTAAGTGGTCTACTGGGAGCAGTGCTGCTTGTGGTCTACTGGGAGCAGTGCTGGCTGTGGAGTCTGACAGCTGCAGGAAGGAAGGACCTGCGATAGCGCTCCTTCACACACTTTGGGTGGAGCAGCCTGTCACCGAAGGAGCTCGACTGATGGATGACAGCTTAGCCATCATCCTCCGCCCTCTACTCCACTGTGTCGAGAGGGCATCCAAGGACAGAGCTGGCCTTCCTGATTACTCTGTCTAGTCTCTTCCTTTCCGCAGCAATAAGTCCAGTTACTCTGATAAAACCTAACAACCATTTCTACCATCCACACTCTAATTTACTTTATACACTGGCCTCTACTTGTCATGTTTTCTGTAATTGTGTACTCATCACTTGCCTCTTTTCTCTATATTTTCTGCATGTTACTGTATGCTCCACTGTCTCTTTTCCACATAATGAAAAGTGTACTGTTAAGGTGTCCAATTCTCAATCTGCTTATTGTTGCTTGTAAAAAACTGACAAGAACTGCACTTTACTGTACACCAACTGTCTATCAGTACTACTCAGGTGTAATTCTCACTGTGCAATATCATTTTCCACTTGTGCAATTTTGTTAGTAGTCTGTTTATTGTCAATACTGTATATACTGCTCCTTTTTTTATAGTTCCTTCTATTTAAATTGTTCATATTTTGTTACACTTTGTTTAGCTCTTTTTTTACTGTGTTAGCTGATGCATCTTGTTTTTTGCACTATCCCCTTTGCTGCTGTACACTGCAAATTTCACCACTGCCGGACTAATAAAGGAATATCTTATCTTATCTTCTTATTTCCTGTTAGTTCCCCTACTTTTTACCATACCTTTTATATTTTGGATTGAGTCTAGATGCCCTTTTGTTGCGTTATACCAATTCTGTTGCCACTGTTGATTTAATTTTCCACTCTGAATTTGACAGTCTAATAATAATTTAAACAACTTGTTTTTTTGTTTTTTTACAGTGGTGGAAGAAGTAATCAGATGTTTTACTTCAGTAAAAGTAGTAATACCACAGTATAAAAATACTCTATTACATATAAAAGTCCTGCAGTCAGCATTTTACTTAAGTAAAAGTACATAGCATCGAAATATACTTAAAGTACCAAAAGTAAAAGTACTCATTATGCAGAATGTCCCATTTCAGAATCATATATATTATATGACTGGATTGTAATTATTGATACATTAATGTGTTCATCACTAATGTTGCAGCTGGTAAAGGAGGAGCTTATTTAAACTGCTTAATATACTGCTGGGTAGCGTAACCTATAATAATACACCATAATTATTAGTCGATTATATATTAATTATCTAAATCTGTAAAGTAAATAGTAACTAATGTTGTAAAATAAATGTAGTGGAGTAAAAAGTGCAATATTGGTTTCTAAAATGTAGTGCAGTAGAAGTATAAAGTCGCATAAAATGGAAATATTCAGGTACCACTCACTACATTTTTGGTTGCTCTCACCTGTTCAGCCCATTCTAATGATTTGCAAAAATTACATTCAAATAATCTGACGTTCTTTTGCTAATTTCCACCTATAACTGTGAATCACAACTGCAGATCCCGTCATATCCGTTTGTGGATCCTTTGATCCACAAGTACAAATCTAGTCCATGTACTTACAGTCTATAACGATAGTATTCACTAATTAAATCAGTGGTTTTGTTATTGTGCTTTAACTTAAACAGTCCCAGATCTACACATTAATGTTCTAATACCCAGACCGGTCTAATAGACCATACCACAGTTGAAGAATTTTCTATAAAACTGAAAGGGACACCCTGCAAGTTATAGTCATGTGCCTTTTAACAAGCCATTGCAAGTCTGCCATCTATTGAAAGTATACAAATCGACCCTGTTTTTAGACAGTGTCTAATGTAAACATTTGTGGAATGCATATTCACAATGTGGGGTTATATTCCCTTTAATTTGCTGTTAGTTAACCAAAATCAAAGGCCAACAATTACATTATTGAGCCATAAAGCATGGCTATCAGCCCACTTCCTGTGAAAAATGATCTAATGTATAATTATAACTGTTAGGGTGAAACCATAGGAGAGGAAATGTTAATCAACTGGGTTTTTAAAAAATAATTTAGTGTTAATTTTTGCATTATTTTATTTACTGTCCTTTTAGTTCTGTTGTTAACCACATTTCACTTAAAAAAAAGAGCTGAATTCAATTTTCTATCTGCTTTTGCTACTTAAAATAATCAGAATCCAAATGCATTTGAAACTTTGATAAATACTTCTTCCCCTTTGTTCTTTACTACTGGACATGTTCCTAACCTCATGCCACAAAATGTACAATAGCTGTCATGAAACTAAACAAAGACATTCAAAATTGTTACATTAACAAATTTTGGTTCTCATTAAAAGAATATTCTCACCCTGAAAATAGATACTCTTCACCTTGAAAATTAGAAACACAGAAAACAATAACACATTTATCTAATTTACATCAGTTTTATTGGACAACTATTTACTACAACAACAAAGCTTCTATGAAGTAGGCATTTACTTTACTTAAAACATCCTGTGTGTGTGTGTATATCTATGCATGTGTCAGGGTATGATTGTGTTAAAGATAATTCACTCTCCCCCAGACTTATTTGGTGATGGTGTTTGCATTCATACTTTTCCCACTCCCACTAAGCACAATATATGGTGTTTTCTGAGATTTCTGCTTCTCTTGGAGCAAAGCCACCGTCCCTAGAGGAGTATCACTGCTGCTCATCTTCTTCAGCAGCGCCTCCTCCTCCAGCTTTTTCATCCTCCTCTCTGTCTTCATCTTTCCAGAGCCTTTCCCGTGGAATCGATGGGAAAGCTGCCTGAAAGCTTCTTTTGGAGTGAGCCTCCGCCCAGATTCATCCACGTACTCGATCTTGACGTCGGGCTTGTAGCCGTCTTTATCCTTGAAATCTTGAGTGAAGCCTCTGTATTCTTCTCTGCGGCTGTACTTGTCGTCAAAGCCCATCTTGTCCTCGATGCAATAGTTGTCATTGGGCAAAGCGCCTTTTGTTGCTCTGACACGGGCTATCTTCTGCATTTCAGTGTCCAACAGACCTTTGTTTTTGCACAACAGCAAGGCAGCAGCAAGACCGGAGCTGACAATGGGCTCTTCATCCAAAATGGTGGCAGAGGCTGTGGAAAAATCGGGCTGTTTCTGCTCTTCATCCAAGTTAACTGTGCTCCATCCAACATTCTCATCCAATTCTGAGTCTGAATCTCCAGCATCATCTTTCTCTTCTTTCTCTTCAAAGTCCATAATGTCCTCTTGGTCCTCTCTGTTGCCGGACAGCCCATAAGTTGGAATATCACCAAGAGTTCTGCAAAACTCTGAGGTGGCGTTGAAAACAATGTTGTTCTTCCTCTCAGGATCATTGTCAGTTTTGCCTTTATCGAGCTCTTTAATCTTTTCTGCCACCTTCTCCCCAGAATCTTTGAGGAGCTGCCTTTGCTTCAGCTTCCTCTGCTTCTCCAGTTGTTTCTGCAGCTCCTGCTCTGCCTCGTCCTCCTCAATTACAGTTGGCTCAGGAGGTGTGAAGTCTTCGTCATCACTTATGTCCATTTCTGCCATCCTAACGTCATCAGACAGAAGGGGGATATCGTGTACCAATGTGCTCTCCTTCTCCTTCTCCTCCTCATCCTTTACTTCCTCACTTTCTTCATCCAGCTGCTTGCGGCCTCGACCGCGTGTCCTGGAGCCAAAATCAGTGCTGCGGGTGTCGTCAATGCGAAGCTCATCTGCAGCCGTCTGCTTCTCCTTCTTCCTGATTTTCCTCACACGGCGTTTTGTCTTTTTAAAGCCCACCATTTCCTGAGGTGAGTAATACTCCGAGGCGATGGTGAGAGCAGGCATGTCCAAGGTCTGGGCCTGATTACGTAGAGCCTCTCTCATGGCCTGAATCTCCCGCTCTCGCTCCCCGTCAGCAAAGCCGCCTGTATTCAACCGGAAGCTCTTTTTCTTTTCGCCCTCAATTTCCTCATCGTACTTTGACAGTACAGTGCGGGGCTTAATCGTAACCATGTCATCCACACTCTCCTCTTCTTCATAGGGCTTGTAATCAGGCTTTTTCTTTTTTAGCTCCACGTTCTTTTCTGCTTTTTCCTTGTCCACCATTCCCACGTTCACAAGCACATCTTCCTCCTCTTCAAGTACACCTTTGTCCTCTAGGGTCAGGATGACAGTCTGGCCCTCGTTGAAGGAATCCACCTTGTGCTGCACTTTGAGTCCCTTCAGATCTTGAGATGTGTATGCATCCTTTTTCTTCTGTGCAAACTCCTCCTCTACCAGACTGCTGACACCAAACTCCTCATCCATCTCTTCCAGAAGTTTGGCTCTTTTCTCAGCCAATTCTTTCTCTTTCGCCATATTTCTGCTTCTCTCGACCCAAGCGGTTGTATCATCCAGCCAGTCGTCCTCTGCTATGGTCTTGACTTTCCCCAGTTTCTGGTTCTGGATGCGTTTTTCTTTCATAGCCGCAAGCTTCTCTCTCATATCTTTCTGCTTTTTGATGAGAACGGGGTTGATGGTCTCAGCCACCAATGGCTCCTCTTTGGTGCCCAGCTCCTTCTTGTTCTCATTTAGCTCCAGAGGCTTCAGACCCAGCTTGGCTCTGAGTTTGTTGGTCTCCTCGATGCTGAGAGATGCGTCTCCGCTTGCAGACTGAGGCTGAGCATTGCCTTCTTCATATCCAACATCAACCTTCTCCTTCTTCACCCGTGGCTCCCCGGTGCTCCTTTCACCTTTGCTGCGGCCCTCTCGTCCGCCTCTCTCCCGGGACCTGGAGCGTTTCCGTTTCTCTTTATCTCGAGTCCCATCCGTCCGCTCTGCAGCATCTCGGTCCTTGTGGCGATGCTTCTTATGTTCACGACGGTCCGTGTCCTTGTCGCGACTCTTCTCCTTGTGTTTCTTAGACGAACCCATTCTTTCTTTTTGCAGGTTACAACAGCTGTAACTAAAGAAAAAACGCTACGGTTAAAAAATACTTGTTGTGTTGGATGATGGGAACAAAAAAGGCTGCTAGTTTTCCTTCGCTTGCTTAGCTCACATTAGCTTTGGATGCTACGTTGCTAAGTGACGACACAGCTCACTCAGTGCGGAGGAAAAAACGAAACCTCACATCCAAAATCAGATATTAATCGACGACGAGTGAGGATGTGGAACAATTACTTAGCTGTGTGTTTTCTTCACACCAGGTTAACTATTCCACGTTCAGGTACACAGCTTTATACGTCGTCTAAGCTAACGAACACTGAACGACAATATCACGGTTTCCGGGAGACGCACACTTCCTGTGGTCGGACCTTCTTCTTCTTTGAGGTTTATTGAAGGTTGGCAAACAACGATTTGGTGCATTACTGCCACCAACTGGTATGGAGAGTGGATCATTCTGGCTAATAATTACTATATCCAAAAAATAAATAAAAGAAAAATAATAGAAAAAGAAAAGAAAAAGAAAACAAACAACCTCATATTTTTCCAATCATATTAATTTGTCTAAGATACTGAAATAATGTTCTATAACACTCATTTAGTGAGTTCTTTTGTAGAATATCTATTAAATCAAAGTGTACTTTAATCTCTTTGAGGCCTTGACTCAAATGCCTTCTTTCTTCCTCATATCTCTCACAATGCAACATTACATGCTCCACCGTTTCCTCTTGTTCACAGTAATTACATTTACATGTGTCATGTTTACCTATTTTAAATAGTGTGCTGTTTAGTCCAGTGTGTCCAAATCTAAGTCTTGATATGATTGTCTCATCTCTCCTGTTCCTTCCTACTACACCTCATTTCTCCCACTTTCCTTTGAACTCTGTAAAACCACCGTCCTTTCCTCTCTTCCTCCCTTTGCTTCTGCCACCTTTCCCTCAGTCTCTGTTTAATAATGCTCTTCATTTCTGTTTTGCTGAAGCGCTCTCGGTTTCTGGTGGATCGCAACCAACTTTAAGCTGCATACCGCCACCTACTGTACAAGAGTGTGTAACATCATGTCATTTTACACTTTACTGCTACTCTTAAATTCTACCCACCAATCCTGTGTCTCTTAAAGGTCCCATATTATGCTAATTTTCAGGTTCATACTTGTATTTTGTGTTTCTACTAGAACATGTTTACATGCTTTAATGTTTAAAAAGCCCTTTATTTTCCTCACACTGTCTACTTGAATATACACTGTAATGCATTAATGATTGCCACTATTTCTGCTTTGTGGTCGGACCTAGCTGGTAGCAAGGCCTATAGAAGGAGGCTAGGTCATGGGACTTGGGGTTTGGGGTATAACGCATGCGCAGTGTAACTGAAGCTGCGGTTGTGCGTTGCGATTGGCTCGCCAGATTTTACTGCGCATATGTTATACCCCCTAGGATATGACGCGTTGATGACGCGTGATCTAGCCTCCTTTCCATAGGCCTTGGCTGGTAGTGGCTAGAAGGGAACCATGAAACTGGGAAAAACTCTCGCGAGATTGTTGAGCTTGAGGCATTGTTCTCGAATAGTCGGGACAGTCAGTCTCGCGACAATTCAGATCCGATTTCGCAATTTGCGGGTTAGACACGACCAAGACAGCTTAGCGTAGGTAAATGTATACTGCCTCCTGCTGTTTGGGAGTGTTTACACCAGGCCAGGATCACATCCATGAGTTGCTGCGTTTTGGGACCTGTTTTGGAACCGATACGACGTTTATTATTAATATCAAATGGCTTTTTACCAGAATCAGAGAGAATTAGTAAAACCTTTATTGTAATAGATGAAGTACTAGTACAACGACGTTTCCTCCACTCTCCCTCTGCATGGTAATATACCACATATCTTAAGCTAACTTAGCAAGCGCAGTTTTAAATAACATGACTAAAAGAAGCCAGTGTTTAAACCTGCTGCGTTTTTATCGTTAGCTAATGTTAATGTTGGTTATTCACTACAGTTTGCACACCCTTATCTTATCTTAATGTGTTAACTAACGTGATCATAAAGCTTTAAAGTGTAGCTCTGCTAAGCTGAGATGAGCTTGTTGTTGCTTCCAACTTTTTATGGTGACATTTAAAGTTAGCTCCAGCTAGGTAGCATTAGCGAGCTACCACAGCAAGCTCGGCAACTTTAGCATAATGTCTAGATTGTTTTGATGGACACAAATAACGTGATAAGTGTTGTGTTGTGTTGAAGCAGCGTTGAACAGCAGGTCAGCTAGCTGCTGCAGATCAGGGGGTACTGCGTGTTGCCATGGCGATTGTGGGACAGAACTAGGTCACAGACGTAAAGCTAGTTAAAGTTTCTCTCATTGTTAACGTTTGTTTAAGCTAACTACAAGAGGTGATTGCTGCACTTTCTCTGCACGTTAAGCTAACAGTAGTGTGGTGTCTATGCAAGAGGAGCAGTAGTGACAGAAAGCTCTGCGCTACTCTCATTGTGTGTTTTTTTCCCGGGAATCCGAGCGGGCCAAAACCCACCAACGGCAGCTAACGGTCTAACGGACAGGTCGTAAAAATAGCCAGTAGTTATAACCGTCAACCGTACTGATGTTTACAAGCTGGTCGGGATTGGAGAGTTAGCTAAAGTTAACGGCTCGTTGGTAAGACATGACGCATTTTAATGCTTTACTGTAAGTTAGCTGTAACTCATTATATAAAAACCGGTTTGTTATTAACATTAACAGTCATATCAGTTTGTACGTACGGTGAGTAAAAACGTCGTTACTGATAGCGAACGGTAACTAACGTTACTGTTGCCTAAGTAACCCATTTCACAAGGTTAAATACAGTTAGCTAAATGTCTGTGTTTTTAGGCACTAACGTTAGATTATCTTACAGTGACAGGTATGAACCACAACTAGTTAATGTTAGTTAGTAGATTTTCTTCCATATACTCCTGAAATAACCTTTCTTGTTTGTTGTTTTAAAGGTCCCATATCGTGCTCATTTTCAGGTTCATACTTGTATTTTGTGTTTCTAATAGAAAATGTTTACATGCTGTAATGTTCAAAAAACACTTTATTTTCCTTGCACTGTCTGCCTGAATATACCTGTATTCACCCTCTGTCTGAAACGCTCCGTTTTAGTGCGTTTCAATGGAATTGCAACGGAATTGTGTTGCTAGGCAACAATTTGGGTCCATGTTTACGTCAGCTGATGTTATTTACATACACTGCAACAGGAAATAAACTGGGACACATTTAGAATGTTTACCTTTAAAACAGTGAAATGGTCTTAATATTGTATATTTGTGACATCACAAATGGACAGAAATCCTAACGGCTTGTTTCAAACGCGCAATTTCCGAATATGGGCTGTGTGTGTCTCTCCGTATACTGAGCGTTTTGATAGTTTAACAGTATTTATATAGCACTTAAATCTGCTTTATAATGTAAAACACCTGAAAATCTCACTTTTTACAATATGGGACCTTTAAGCTTATTTAACGTGCTTGTTGTTCTGTGGTTCCTGTGTTCCAGCAAGCTGTTTCCTTGACTGTTAAAATGTCCTTTTCTTATAATGTTTTTTAATGTAGACTTGTATAACTTTATTTTTGTTCTGTGTGGTGACCAGTATGCATTTTGTTGTGGATTCCAGCAAGCTGTAAGTGGGTGACATGGCAACCGGAGGGACCCCCTTTGATGACAGTGCAGAGGAGCTGCACAACTGGACTGTGAGCAATGGCAGTCTGGAAGATAGACTCAACAACCTGGTAAGGGCTCGTCAGAACAATATAGAAGAAAATTGAGGGGATCTCAACACTTTCTACTTTTATTATCCAGCCAATTTCCAACCATAATTTTGGAATTCAAATTTTAAAATACAGTACATGTTGCCCTTTAATGTTAAGCTTACAGTCATGTCACTATCATGGCTTATTGATATTGATATGTACACAATATGCATCAGTTCCTATTAGTTTAGTTTATTAGGATCCCCATTAGCTGACGTCATGACACCAGCTAGTCTTCCTGGGGTCCGACACATAAATCACAAACAGTTATCATCATTAAACATCTCATACAAAAATCACTGTACTCACATTACCTTATATAAAAATGATGCCAGCAAATTTCATGCAATGAGGTATACATATTTCAAATCTTAAGACACCACATACAAACAAAAGCAAACAAACAAACAAATAAATAAAATATCAGCACACCAGAAGAATCATTAACTGTTCATTCATGCAGTTAACTGCATTAGATACTTTTTTAATGCTTTCTTGAAAGTGGCTCTGGTATTTGTTTTAGTCACTTGATTCGGTAAAGAGTTCCATCCTGTAATAGCTCTGTAAATAACAGTAGCCTTGAGGAGATTTGTTCTCAGTCTAGGTGGTAAAACATATCCTGAACTGGCCTGTCTTGTCCGATAATTATGTTCTCTACTGATGTACACTACTTGGTCCAAAGAATACTGTGGTTTCCTGTCATTTAAGACATTCCTGAAGAAGATTAGAAGACTGGATTGTAAACTACTCTCAACAGGAAGCTATGAGAGTTAAAAGTTCATTTAAAAAACATTTGTGCACATTGAACAATGGAGAGCTAATCTGGGAGGTTTTTTTTAGATCTTTCTTCGCTGCGTATGACCAAATGACTGGACAGTACTCAAGGTGTGACAAAGCTTAAGCTTGGATCACTTGGTTCAGAGTGCTTGATGTTACATATCCAGAACATTTCCTGGTCACAGCAATAATCTTACCCATTTTAGTTACGATATTATAAATGTGTTCAGTCCACATCAGTCTAGTATCCAACACAATGCCTATTAAAGATAAACATATATAATAATTAGTGCAAATGTTTTTGCTGTTGATCAGGACTGGGGTGTTCAGCAGAAGAAAGCCAACCGATCATCAGAGAAGAACAAGAAGAAGCTGTCGGCTGCGGTGGTGGAGAGCCGCCTGACTAATGATATTTCACCAGAGTCCACCCCTGGGGCTGGTCGCAGGAGAGCACGCACTCCTCATTCCTTACCCCACATCAAATACACCACCCAGATGTCTGTCCCAGACCAGGCTGAGCTGGACAAGCTGCGTCAGAGAATCAATTTCACAGACTTGGATGAGGTGAATTGTTTCTGTTCAGTGTGGTCAATATGTTGTTGTAAGTTCACATTCCAGGCATACAAGGATAGATTTTTTTGACATAAGGTGGCATGGGTGACATACGGTAGATGTATTGACACTGGCGAGTAGCTCAGTCTGTGGACAGAGACACCACAATGAGCTGATGTTTTGACAAACTAATAACAGAAACAGTTTAAAATAGAAGCCAGCATTGACAATAACTAACTGCAGATGGCTGTACCTGTCAAGTCACATATGTTGTGGTTTAAATGGTTTTGTTAACTGGCCCCGTTTGCTGCCATTGATATATGTCTATAGAGCTGTTTGTTAGATGGTAGTAGTAGTAGTACTGCAAGTATGAGATTCGTGGGATCACATTGGATTCAATATTTGACTTTAAAGGTACCATGCAGATTTTTTGACCACTACTTGTGCTGCAGAGAGACATCTTTATGAACAGGTCCCTGATTGTATGTCTTTGACCAGCATGAGCATGCATAGCACAAGCATACAGGTGTGTTAATGCTCATTTCTGCTGATTGTAGATAGATAATCATATCAAGTCTCACTTTTGACTCATGCCTTTTGTGGAATCTCAAGGACATGGAATACAAAATCTTAACGATTGTCACACTGTCACACAAAATAAAAAGTTGCATCACTTGTTCAGTGATAAAATGCCAATGCATCGCTGTGATGAACTGGCAGGGAGTAGAGCAAGTGATAGCAGAATATTTTTCATGGTTTGGTATAGGATTGTTTGGCTGACCTTGTTCTGCTGTGGAAATATTTGTAAGGCTCTTCTATGGTGGACAAAGCTGAAGTGAGGGAGAGGAATTTGTGTCAATGCAGAACGGGCACTGTTTTCTACTTTTTGACAGATGATGTAAAAACTGTTCATTAACATTGAAAAAAACTGAACACCTACAGTATCTGTTTTTTTGTTTTTAAAAGAAAATGTGCAGAAGCTTGAGTGGTGATTTGTCTGACTGACTTGTATCTTCTTTTCTTACTCAGAGGAGCATTGGCAGTGACTCCCAGGGGCGTGCCACAGCTGCCAACAACCAGCGCCAGTTAGCTGGAGAAAACAAAAAGCCCTACAACTTCCTACCTCTGCATGTAAACACTAACAAAAGCAAGGAGCTGCTCCCTCCCTCCTCCTCTGCCCCAGCCACACCAGCTATCACCAAGGAAACTAAGAAGCAGAGCCCAGGACTCAGGGATACGTTAACCCCTTTGGTTCCTACGAAGGAAACTCAAAGGGTCAGCCGTGGTAGCACCGACAGAGGGCCATTACCGCACAGAGAATATGGGAGAGGAGAGTCGAGAATAGACAGCAGCCAGGTAACCTTTTGTTTTGTTGTTGCCAAGGTTTTAGTCAGCTCTTACTTTTGTTAACTGCCACATGAAGCTTTGTAGTCTGAGGATTGAGTGGAACAATGAAGTGTTGGTCTCAAAAACACAAATCTGTGGGCTGTCAATCTATTAAAATATTTAATCGCGATTAATTGCAAACATTTTTTATCTGTTCAAAATGTACCTTAAAGGGACCTCTTATCAACATGGGAGTGGGCAAATATGCTGCTTTATGCAAATGTATGTATATATTAATTATTGGAAATCAATCAACACAAAACGATGACAAATATTTAGAAACACTCACAGGTACTGCATTTAGCATTAAAAATATGCTCAAATCATAACATGGCAAACTGCAGCCCAACAGGCAACAACAGCTGTCAGTGTGTCAGTGAGCTGACTTGACTATGACTTGCCCCAAACTGCATGTGTTTATCATAAAGTGGGCATGTCTGTAAAGGGGAGACTCGTGGGTACCCATAGAACCCATTTTCATTCACATATCTTGAGGTCAGAGGTCAAGGGACCTGTTTGAAAATGGCCATGGCAGTCTTTCCTCGCCAAAATTTAGCGCAAGTTTGGAGTGTTATTTAACCTCCTTCGCGGCAAGCTAGTATGCCATGGTTGGTACAAAGGGATTCCTTAGGTTTTTCAGTTTCATAGGATGTTAGTCTTCACTCTTGCTTTAAAACTGAGCTCGGTACAACATCCGGAAGATCGATTGTGTTAACACGTTAAAGAAATTAGTGGCGTTAAAACAAATTTGCGTTATTGCGCTAACTTTGACAGCCCTAATCTGTACACAATTCGGTGCCAATCCATCAAGTAGATGCTGAGATATTTTACTGAATATTGTGAGAACTGTGTCCTGCTGGTGTTGCTAGAGGAAAAGTCAGAGGATAACCAAAGTTATTAGGATTCATCCTCTTGGTACCATAAATATCTGTACAAGGCAATCCATCCAATTCTTTTTGTCAGAGTGATGGACTGAAGAACAGACAGACCAACATTGCCTTCTCTAGAACCATGCTGCCAGCATGGTTAAAAAAGATATAGAAAATAATTTCATTAACTTTAAAGAAATTAGGTCGCTGAATAATGGAACAGAACTGGAACATGTTTTAAAATAGAACAGATAGTTCTCCAGTGTAACACCCAAATTACGGTAACAGTAGACACTAAAAGTTAATGTCGTCGATTTGATGAAATTTGTTTTTGAAAAACAAAGATCAGTTGAGTTTTTTCTGTCTTAACAAATTGAAATGTGCAACCAGTAAATGTGTGTCTCTTTAGTAACCTCTTTTGGAAGGTATGTGACTGCCAAGAATCCACGTCTCCGCCAAGTATAAACTGACAAGCAGCTACTATTGGAGAGTAAATCGATGGCATGTATGAATGGCACGCATTTATATAGTTACATGTTAGAGAAGATAGTGTTAGGTTAGTTAAATGTTAGAGAAATAATGATGTTGAGTCAGCCAACATTACAGAGCTTATGAGGCTGATGTTAGCTATATAAAAAGTAATTTACCAATAATTATTAAAACTCTGCATCTGTTTTTCAGGGTCTGAAGCTCTCGTCACCTTTCAGTGCTACACCAGTGTTCACTCCAGTTTCTGAGAAACTTAACCAAGTGCATAGTAAAATTATGGCTTTTTCAGGTTGCCTGGAGATGTGTAGCATTTTAGGTTTTAGTTAAAGCAGCTATAAAAAATAATGTAATGTAATGTTGCTCTGTAAATGTTAATTGTGTGAATAAGCAACTGTTTGCTAACTAGCTATATCAATGTAATAGATGATGACATGTCAGTGTTATGTTGACAACTTCTGCTGCCCAGAAAAATCAGGCATTGGAGATTTAAGTGTACTAATCCTGCCTAGAATGACATTAATTTTACATGTAATTTAAATGAGTCCCTTTTCATATGTACACATGACAGTGTCTTTGTATCACTGCACTCCAGGCCACTCTGTGAAACCAGAACTAGGATGAAAGTGAGGGAGAGGTAGCGCAGCTGAAACTAGGCTGTATTTAGGGCAATTTATAAATATGCCACCCCTGGTGCCCAGCGAGTTTTGTGCCCAACCCCTTTCTGCCCTTATTAAGCCCAGTCTTGAGCCGTCGCTACAGATGCTCGCTCACCTTTCTTTACGTCTTTTCTCTGTCTTCTTTTCATTTACTCTTCTGAAACCCACACCAATACACCACCCACCTCTCTCTGCACGGTGTCAGGTGGTGAGCAAACTGGTACAGATCCGGGAGTACATCAGTAAGGCCAGCTCCATGCGGGACGACCTGGTGGAGAAGAATGATGTGCCGGCCAATGTGGAGCGCCTCTCCCATCTCATCGACCACCTCAAGGAGCAGGAGCGGTCCTATTTACGGTTCCTGCAGAAAATGCTGGTTAGTCTGTCATTTGTTTCTCATTTTTATCTTTTTCAGAATTAATGTTGTTCTTTGCTTTTCTTATGCTGTCAGGCAAAGGTATATAATTTCAGTAAAGCTTGATTGTTAGCTCATTTGACGTTGAAATGGAACCGGTTTGTTTTGTTATCCTGGCAGCTTGCCACACATATATTTTTAATGGCCGTCTTTCTCGGTAGCCTGAAACACTTCCAACAGTCAAGTCATGTTTCATGTGATGATAAAATTAGGACATTTGGTAGTATGTTGCTTTCCATTGCTGCAGGATGGCTTAGTTTTGTGTTTGGTATCACTTTGCCTTGATTGGAGAATTTCTGTGAAATATATAGTAGTATTTGCCAGAAACATATATATTTTTTTTATGCAGAGAGTTAAATTCACTGCAGGTGTTTTGCTCCCCATATTCCCACACATTTAAACAGCTTGTACATGGTGGCATTCTCATACATGGAGCATTTTTGGGAGCACATTGCGTTTTTAATCATTATCAGCTACTAAGTTTTTACTTTAACAATGCCAAACAATTGTTGATTGCACTGCATATTTTCCTTTTCAGTTATCCTTGAGTCTCTTGCTGTTCTTTCTTCTATCTCTATAGACACGGGAGCATGATGAGGATGATGTGGGGACCCTGGACTCTGCAGTGGGCTCAGGTTCACTGGCTGAGAGCACTTCTCTTAACATTGAGGTCCGTTCCTCAGATGCCTCAAATGCAATGGTGTGTACATTTGTGCATTTGTGTTTCCCAAAAGGGAAGCAGGTCTCTGTTGCATTACATATAGACATTATAAATATAATTAGTATAAGGTAATTGTATTTTGTCTTTAAAGTCAGACATGAGGAAAATATAAACAAGGCAATTTGTCCATCCTTTGCTTTTATCATTGTAGGTTAGTTTTATTTGCTGTGTCAGTACCTGACAAGCCTCTTTTACCTTTTCTGCTGAGTAGCACCGCAGCACTGTTGTTGTGTTTTGGTAGAGTCAGTGTTTGTGATGCTCTGTGGATGTGAATTTTGTAGGGCGGTAGGCCAGAAACAGTGCGAGCAGACCAGAAGGAAGAGTTGGAGAATCTGCGTAAGCAGCACGAACTGCTGAAGAAGATGCTGGAGCAGCAGGAGCAGCTCCGGGCCCTGCAAGGCAGACAGGAAGCACTTATGGCCATGCAGGACAGTGCAGAGCAGGCACTTGCCGTGATTGAAGACACTGGTGAGATACTCACTAACACAGTCACAGGCCCATTCACAATCAAGTGCAGACCAGTAGTTGTGTGTGTTTCCAGAAGAAAACGTAGTATACATTACTTTTCTTCCAGACAGACGCATCGCTGACAACTCAGTTGGAATCATTTTGATGAAAATGTAATTGCAAGAACTGATGATATTATGGAAGGCATATTTATTTAGCAATATTTCTTATAAACATGTTAAAAGTTTCTACCACCGGAAGTCATATTTAATGAATAAACTAGGGCTGTCAATTGATTAAAATATTGAATCGCCATTAATCGCAGGATTGTCCATAGTTTATCGTGATTAATGCCACATTTTTAATCTGTTCAAAATGTACCTTAAAGGGAGATTTGTCAAGTATTTAATACTCTTATCAACATGGGAGTGGGCAAATATGCTTGCTTTATGCAAACGTATGTATATATTTATTATTGGAAATCAATTAACACCACAACAATGACAAATATTGTCCAGAAACCTTCACAGGTACTGCATTTAGCAAATGATGCTCAAATCATAACAAGGCAAACTGTCAGTTAGCTGACTATACTATGACTTGCCCAAAGAGGTCAAGAAAATGACCATGCCAGTTTTCCTCGTACAAAATTTAGCGCAAGTGTGGAGCGTCATTTAGCTTCCCTCACGACACGCTACTATGACGTGGTTGGTACCAATGGATTCCGTAGGTTTTTAGCTTCATATGTTACCAGTATCTTCACTCTAGTTTATAACTTAGCTTGCTACAACCTAGAAATCGCAAGTCGCGTTAATGCATTAAAGAAATTAGTGGCGTTAAAACAAATTGGCGTTATTATCTCGTTAACTTTGACAGCCCTAGAATAAACAAATATTTTCCCATGTTTAATTCATTTGACATTTGCTGTTGTCATTAGTTGTCACAGAAACCACAGGCAGTGTTTCAGGCCTGAGCATCACATCAGAACTGAATGATGAGTTAAACGATTTGATCCAGCGGTTCCACAACCAGCTCCATGATTCTCAGGTACAGTCGACTATGCATTTGGGCTGCCATCGCCTCCTTAAATAATAGCATTATGTCATCTAGAAATTTTTCCTACATTAAACTGTCTTCTGACTCTTACGCTGCAGTTTTTTAAATAAGTATTAATAATTATTATTACAGCACTCTATCAATGTCAGTATGTGAAGATATTTATTATATACAATTTGTTATGAAGAGACATAATCTATAATGTTGGCATGTCCACCTAAGTATACCTCTCATTTGATAAGCCATGTGAACTTTTAAAAAAATATTTCATCAAATGTGTTTTAACTGTTAAATAACAAATGTATAGTTCAAGTTTTCCATTATTTATGCCTTGTAGACTAAAGCAGTGCCAGACAACCGTCGCCAGGCAGAGAGCCTTTCCCTCTCCAGAGAGGTGTGCTGGTCTAGGGCTCCCCATGCTGTTGGTCCACCTCAACACAGGCCTCTCCTCCACTCTGCATCTGGTCCCCACACTGGTCTAGACACTGGGGCAACAGCTGCTAGCGCCAAACTCACTAAACTCCAAGAACTCCAAGACAAAAAGCAAACCATGGACAAGATCCTGCAGGAGCTGCATTCACTGAGAGACCAGACACTCAACAACAACTCATGTAAGAGTATTTCCAAAGCCTTTTTTTGAAGTGATTCTGTGGCTTTTTTCCCTGTAAAGTGTAGATGAACTGTATGTGGTTCCTTGCAGGTCGTGGCTTGTCAACACAGTGCAGACTGAGTATGGGAAGATCTTCAGATTGTCCATCTGCTCTCTGCTCTAATGGGGCATCAGCTTCCACTCCCTTTCGTCCTTCACTCACGCAACACCAGGAGAGCTCCAATTCCACAGACAAGCTCAGGTACAGGCAAAAACATAAGCTGCTGAACAGGCAGGTCAGATATCAGCACCGGGGTGTTGTATAGAGTGGGGGTGGTGTAACATAGGGTGGTGTGGTGAAAGCTTGCAGCCACAAAACCTACTGCATGTCCCTGTGTTGACAGTGTTCTTGAACAAGACACTCAGCCCCCCCACCCTTTTATAGGGGTGCTTTTCTGTAGGTGGCTCTGTACTTTGAAATTTAGTAGAGGAGGGAGTTGTGAAGACATTGTCCTGGCTTGTCACATCACCTCTTTAATTATTTAGCCTAGTATACTTCTGCATTTCACTCACACATTTGTTGTTCTTTTCGACTCCCCACAGGAAGCTGAAGGAGGTCCACAAGCGTTTGAATGAGCTGCGGGAATTGGTTCAGTACTACGAGCAGACCTCTGATATGATGGTGGATGCGGTCAATGAGAATGTGAAAGAGGATGATGATGAGGATGAGGAGGAGGAAGATGAGACAGAGGACGGTTCTATGTTTGAGGCCATGTTTGACTCTGAGCAGGAGAACCGCCAGCCTGTAACTAACATCAGGTGTGTTTCTTTAAATAAATAGATAGTTATATAAATTAAATAAAATAAAAAAAATCGGAATAAATAAAGGGCTGATTAGACTTTTATTGAGGCATAAATCATTCTACTAGAGCTTCAACGATTAGTCAATTTGTCAATTAGTTGATCAAGAGAGAATTAATTGGCAACTTTTTTGGAAAATGTGTTTTTCAAGCAAAAATGCCAAACATCCGATGGTTTTATCTTCTGAAATGTGAGAATTTGCAGCTTTTCCTCTTCTTACATTATATGAAATTGAATATTTTTAGGTTTTCTGCTCTTGATTTTCTTGATTAATCGATTAGTTGTTTGGTCTATAAAATGTCAGAAAATGGTGAAAAATGTTGATCAGTGTTGCCCAAGATGACGTCCTCAAATGTCTTGTTTTGTTCACAACTCAAAGATATTCAGTTTACTGTCATAGAGGAGTAAAGAAACCAGAAAATATTCACATCTAAGAAGCTGGAATCAGAGAATTTAGACTTCATCTTTGCAGTTTTAGACGTATCCATAATTGTCACTGCACTTTGTCTCTAGAAACCCGCATCGCAGTGGGAACTGGACAGACTTGAATAGCCTGACTAACAGGCGCAGTGTCAGGAGCAGTGCCACTAACAACCGTGATGGCAGACTCAACACTGAGTGTGAGATCAACAACCGGTCGGCAGCCAACCTCCGCAGCCTCAACATCCCCTCAGCCATAGGTACACTCATGCACATGCTTGCACAGATCCTTGTTACAGCTGATGGTATCTTCCTTTTGGGTATTCATTTTATTATTATTGCATTTGCCTGCAGCTCACTGTTATCCTTCCATTTGACTATCAACACTGTATTTTAAACTGCCTCTTCTTTCACGCTTGTATTGACAGAGGTACAATGATGCAGACATATGCTGTATCATACTGTAGAATGAAATTTGAAACAGAAAGTTCACATCCATTAGTTTGGTAATGTGGCTTTTATGACAGAGTACTTTGATTTCAGTAGCTCATTATTTAAAGATCTGTGTTAATGCAACATTTAAGGAGGGAAAGAGACCCACCTTTAAATGACATCACTTTACAAACTACCTCTGTTTAATTGAATCATTGCTCATTTAGAGTGCCAGTACAACAGGGACACCCCCTATAATCAGGTGAAGGATGACGATGAGGATGACGACGGCCTCGATAACGATGAAGGGGCACAGGCTGTGGCTCCAGACAGTGAGGCATCAGGGTCCAGTCGAAGAAGCAGTCTGGGGAACAATGGCGGTTTTGCCCAGAAGGTTCATCGGCACACAGCGAAGCAGAAACTCCGGCAGCTTCAGGAGCTGGTGGCCATGGTTCAGGTGAGGCAGACGACAGAATAATATTGTTACTTCTTGATTGGCAGAATGAAAGGAAAAGTTGTTAAATATGTAGGATTTGAAGAAATGTCTGACTTTGTCAACTCCTATTGGTAGTACTAAAACAGATGCTGGGTTAAATGTTTTTTCATTTAACCTGATATGTTGCATCTTGTTTGATCACCTTTTTATGGGAATAGAAAAAACCCTTAAAACAAATGATGAGCCTTTGACTACAAGGAAAATGTACAACAGTTGTTCTTAAACAGCAGTAAAGTGTTTTAGGTTGGATTGTAGGAAATTGTGTGTTTCTGTCTGTATCCAGAGTGACGACACTGATGCCACAACAGCTAATGAGGATGAAGCTTTACACCAACAGCCAAATAATACCAGAGCAACTGTGGCCGGGTCGTTGGGGGCTGGATCTAAACAGAATCCCAGAGAACTCACTCTCTCCAGCAAGGCCAGGTAAAACATTATTTTAACTGTATTCTGAATGTTTACTTCTTGTCTGTGTGTTTGTGGCTTGGATTCATTTGCATTACATCCAAACTATTGTGGACACAGGGAGAAGCTGTATGAGGAGAAGCTGCGTCAGCAGAAGCAGGAGCTGAAGCAGCTCCATGAAGAGCGCCAGAGGCTCATTGAAATCCAAGGCAAGATCCAGGACCTGCAGTGGGCTTGCCCTGACCTCCAGGTATTTTACACACACACAAACACACACACACACACACACACACACACACACACACACACACACACACAAAACTCACTCATACATAATACTCTTACTCACATAATACTCTTACTCACATAATATTCCAAGAATCTAAACTAGGATTTGCTACGAAGCAGAATCAGTATATAGAATTGAAATCAGATTTGAGAAAGTGTTTTTAATATTTTGTCCATCCTATTTAGATCAAATTAGGGGTGGACTAAATAATAGGAACACCTCTCTCAGTAAAGAACACCATAAACTACAGCCTCCAAAATGACCATAAAGTTGAATAAACACTTAAACAAAACTAGAACCTTCATGAAGGTAGGATTTATTACTCGGCTGTTGTATTAGACTGGATTACTTTTAGCTAGGTGTACCTAATAAACTAATTAACACCCTTTTTAAAGGGTTACATATTTGTATTTAGAAATATACCGTTTTAACTTTTTGTGGTCTCCTTTCTAGTCATCTGTGTCCAGCACAGTGAGTCAGCAGGGCTTGCTGAGGAAGGTTCCAGTTGCAGTTTCCACTCCGGCCACTGTCCTGGCTTCCTCCTCCTCTGGACCCCAAACTAACTCAGCTGTGCTGAAACCCACTGCTCCAGAAGCAGCTACTTCTTCAGTCACTGATAATGAGGTAACAAACTCCACCTTGCACACACAAAGACCCATGGCTACCACTCGTCAAATGTCACAGTGAGATCTTTACTGTCAGAACCGTACAGATTACATTTAACTGTTGCCCTCTGTTCTTGCACTGTCAGCAGCTATGGTCTGAGATGCGTCGCCACCAGATCTTGCGGGAAGAACTGCGACAGCGCAGAAAGCACCTAGAGTCTCTGATGGCTGAACACCAGAGACGTAGTGGTCTCAGTGACTCTCCCAGGCGGATTGACGACTCAGAAGGCCTTGCTACACCCTCACAGCCTGTCAGTAGGGATGAAAGGTAGGAGACACACTGCTCTAGGGGCCTGTCTCACCAAGTCTGAGATAGAAGTCCGATAGCTTAGTTATTTTTAGGGGTGTCACGATTCTCCAAATCCACAAATCGTTTTGATTGTCGATTTAAACATTTTTTTTCAGCACTGACTTTGTCATTGTTAGACTATGGAGTGCTGATTTGTAAAGATCGTAAAGAGGTTTTATACCCTGACAACTGTCATTTACAATTTCAAATTTTTTTCAAAAAAAGAGGCTACATGGTATCAAGCATGATACTTTTTTGGAATGTATCACACTAAGGCCATATGGTCAAATTTAAATAATTTATATAATATGTAATAACAATAAGTTATTTCACCAGTCAATTGGGAACAAACTGTTAAACAACAAAAAGAAGATCCACTAGTTTGCAGTACGGTACTTTACCAAAACAGATTGAGTTTCTCAGAGTTAACGAGGTACACCTGAATGCACCATGATGTTCCTGTCGGCAGGCACATGCTTTACCGTACAAAGCGATGTAGACACACAATCTATTTTAAAGTGAAACTGTGGCTGAAATTGCCAAACAGTTCGATGAAAAACTGTAGTTTTTCTGTCACGAGGAAGGCAAAATGTTGCCACAGTGGTGACTTCAGGGAAGCAGGAGGATTTTACAGTTTTGTTGTTTCTCCGTCATCTCCAACTCTGACAGTGGCCATGGTGTCTCAAAGTGCAGCTGCATGGCCGGCTACCGGTTGGCTACGCTGTGTTGTCTTTGAAATGTTTTTCTTCGTTTTACTTTGGACGTGTGCAAGTAGGCAAGGGTGGAGAGACTTTGAAGGTCGAAATCGAAAGCTCATTTTGATCGATTCTCGATTTAGAAAGATTTAGAAATCATGACACCCCTAATTATTTTACATAATTTAAAAGTAAAACAGGAGATTCTTGCAGGTGAACCGCAGAACCCTTACAGCAGCCACATTGTACAACATGAGCTCTTATGCTTTGCTCAAACATATTGTAAGAGCTGTTGTGATTAGTCTTACTTAGTGTTATTTATTTTTTAAACTGGAGAAGGGATTAAAACTGATGGTTATTAAATTCAAAGACAACATAATTTTACCATTTTGTCGATGTATCTTTAGGACAATGGCTACCTGGGGTTCCACTCCCTGCCACCTTGATGATGATGATGAAGATGACGATGAGGATGAATATCACTCAGAGATGGGTGCGGAGGAGGAAGAGGAGCATGATGAATGTGCAGAGAGCAGCTCTGATGACGACATCCACATCTACTCATCCAGCAGGAACCAGTGCTCCTACAGTAACAGGAAGAATCAAGGAAGGTCAGACGAAGTGGAGGCAGAAAGAATCCTATTGCACTGATATCTGTAATCTGTCTTTTAAAACTTCTTTTGTATTTTTAGCAACCTGAAGCCTCCACCAGCCTTCTCAGGTGAAGGTAGTGGGAATCCATCTCTTCATAACAAGACTAAGGCAAAGCAGCAACAACAGCAGCAGTCCAGAAGTTTGAACCAGTCTGCGACGAGCCAGCATGGAGGTACGCGGCGACAAGAGAACCTGCGCTGGGCCTCTGAGCTCTCCTTCGCCGAGGGCTCAAGCCAGTGGCAGGAACAGGTCAGCCAGCTGCAGAGACAGCTGGACTTCAGCACCAGCATGTGTCAGACACTCCTGCAGGACCAGCAGGTTGGTGGACTGAATAAATACATGCACATACACGGACACTGACCGTGATAATTGACACAAGCTTGCACCGCATTTGTAGACTTAATTTGAAGTTATAGTGGAATTGTCAATGCAGCCACTGTTCTCTTAGAGAACCTAAACAAAGACTGGATAAAAAGAGTAGAGACTCCACTCATAGCTTTCTATCCGGTCTTTGTTTAGGTGCCTTTTTATTTTGTCGTTTTAAACACAATGAAACAGTTGTTTCAAACAAAACATTCTCTCACTTCCTTCCACAGACACTCTCTTATATGTTGCAAACCCTGCTGACAGGTCAGTACAGTGTGTTATCCAACAACCTGTCATCACCACAGGTCCACCTGGTCATGCACCAGCTCAACCAGTGTTACACCCAGCTGGCTTGGCAGCAAAACAACGTACAAAGGTGAACATAATAGTACACAATAGTACACCTCTTTATTGCTATCAAATAGTTCATCTTTTTAAATTTACTATTTTCTGTAATACTTTTTTTCAGAATAAAGCAGGTCCTTAATGACCTCCTTGAGCAGCATCAGCAGGCTTCCTCTTCAACAGCAGGTTGGCAGACACAGAAGCATGGCTCATCCCAGGAACCCAGCTCCGGTCCCTCTGCCTCCCCTGGTGTCTTCCTCCCCTTCTCCTCTACCTTTCCTTCAACCAACAACATGTCAACTGCTGCCTTATCCCCGTTCCCTCCCAGTATGTCATGAATATTTATTAGCTCACGAGCTTCAGATTCTCAAGTCTCACACAAAACATGTCTAGACTGGAATGCATTAGAAGCAACAGAAAGCTAAAACATCTACATGAGGCTCAAAAGACGGGGTTTACAGTGATTCTTTTAGACCAACTAAAGTGATGTAGAGTGCTATTGGGATGTCACAATACCAGAAATTTAGTAGCCAATACCAATACCAGTGAAATTCCACAATTTTCAATACCACGGTAAAAAGCAAAAGTAAAACAATAAATCATGTATTTCAACATTCACTCCTTTATTACCGTTTGTTAGGAGGTTAATCCCCTCAGGGGATCAATAAAGTACCTTCTTAAACAGGTCATAATTCCCTCTCTATTATGTATTTCATATTGCTGTAAAAACATCTCCTTCAAACAACTGCATTTATTCAAGTTTCTCGCCAAAAACTACATTTTACAAGATTACATTTGAACACATCATGATAATGTTAGAAATTATCTTCGCCGAATACCTATTTTTACTGAATACAGCATAAGGTAAATTGGCACCTCCCTTGTTGAAATCAGCAAGACAAGAGCTAGTTAATGTTAGCTGTTAGCAGCCGGTGAGCAGCACAGTCCTGCACGGAGCTAACAGCTAATTTTAGCAAGCTCTCGTCCTGCCGATTTCAACACAGATTTGTTGTTCGCAATGTAGCATCATCAGGAATAAATTAGGGTGCTTTCCCCGGACGCGTCGATAGTGATTTTACTGCGTCTCAAACACATTGTCTATCATCCCCGGGATGACGGGACGTCGTTAGTCTCGAGCCCTCACGGTACCTGCAGAAAAACAAGAACCGTCACATTTTCAGAATTTTGGCATCAATTTGGTACAGAAGTTTCAGTTCTCGTGGCATCCCTAGGTGCTAAAAAGCTTCTTCGCTATTCCAAAATCAATAAAAGTATGACCTTCAATATGTAATTGCATTTATGAAAATCTTTGCAATGCCTCTTTGCAATAAAAGTATAGAATGTTCAAGAAATTAATATTGAAAATGTAGAAACATCTTTTTTTTTTATCTTCATGTAGTTCTTGTACACTGCCTCAACAGTGTTAATGTTGCGGTTACTGGTATGAGTAATCTTTTTCAATTAGAGCATTTGAATTTGTGATATATTTTAAAGTGACTCAGTTATGCAGAAATGAAAGGCCAAAAGTCCAACTGTCATGATTTAATTGATTCTTTGGACCATTAACACATAAACGCAGAGCAAATTAAGTATTTTTTCTTTTTCTTTCACTCTGCAGGCTTTAACTTGTATCCACTCTTCCCTGCTCCCATGGGCGAGTTCCCCCAGGGTGCAGCAAGTCAGGCAACCGCTGACCACCGGAAACAGCAGTTAGACCCCAACACCTCAATTAAAACGGAGTACATGAGTTTCCCTCCTCCACTGCAGCGCTCTCCTCTCAACACCACCACCACAGAGAGCAGGTAAGTCCATCACTTTAGCCTGAAAAGACATTTCTATTTATTCATGTAAACATTATTGTTCATATATTTATTTTCCACGTGACCCCTTTAGACCATCTGGCTGGCTTAACACCGCCTACGCAAACAACACCGTCCAGCATCGCCAATCTAAAACCCAAGAGTCCCAAGAGTCTCCCTCCTCCTCGCCCATTTTTGCCAGCCGCCACCCCCGACCTCAAGAATTTGACAGGGCATCACAGGAAAGCTTCAGCAGCATGCCTGATCCTGTTGACCCCACCACCATCACAAAGACCTTTAAGGCCGGGCGCAAGGCCTCTGCACAAGCCAACCTGGCTTCACGAAGCAAGACGCCCAATTCTAAGAGTCGTCGCAGGAGGAGCAAAGGGCACAACAAGAACAGTGAAGGTATAAAAATGGAGTTGAATCTTCTTTATTGTTTGCTGTAACCAAACTAGCAATGACTTAATGAGGAAAATCTCATAAGTGTTTTTCTTTAATTTGTGTTTTTGTATTTTCCTCAGGCCATGAGAGTGACAGTGTTAGCAGCACTGCAGACTTTGTCCAGGAGAGGGCAGCCCTGTCTCGTCAGAAGGATCAGAATAAGAGTCTGTTGGACAAGCTGACTCAAGAGAAACTTGATAGCAAATCTAAGCTTGGGAACAAACGAAACGACCTCTCCTCTGGTGCGGGTCAAGTTACTTGTAGTGAAAGTTATGCACCCACCTCACCCCTCTTTTGTCTGTGTTTTTCTTTGTATACATTTAGTATCTGCATTAGGCTTATTTTACGTTTGTGTTTTTTTTCCTGTAATTATAACATCTTGTCCTTTACCTTTTTTTTTTTGTTGCACATTTGTCATGTCCACATTTCATTTTCATTTTTGGTTAATTTACTTTGTTGTCACTTTAATTTATCTTACTCACAGCCTATGCTTGGAGAACACCCTTCCTCTCTAACAGAATTGCATGCACAGAAGCACCAGGTAAACTCAAATGCAAACCCAAGCATGATGTGGTTATTATTTCACCTAAACATCCCATGCATGATCTGTTTTTGCCTTAACCTAAACCAAAGTTTCTAAGTTTGAGGACAAACTATTGTTTTTCACTATGCACCACCCAAATCTCATGCTGTCAAATCCTGATCCTGTAGATGCAAGCAGCGACTTCTCGCTGTTTGAGGCCCTGAGGGAAACCATCTACTCTGAGGTGGCTACTTTGATATCCCAGAATGAGTCCCGTCCCCACTTTCTCATTGAGCTCTTCCATGAGCTGCAGCTGCTCAACACAGACTACTTACGGCAGAGGGCGCTGTATTCCCTACAGGTACGTATGGACACATGTAACTACTGTATGTAGTATGATTGGATATATCTTCTTTAACGGGCTCAGATTACAAAATATTAAGGCTGATTTGTCCCTAAAGAGAATATCGGGTGAGTTCTTGTCTGGGTTCAAGGTCAGAAGGGTTGTTTGGCAGAATATCTGGTCATTTGACTGGTTATAGATGAGATCTCACAAACTATTTCCAGGCATAATTGGGGCTTTCTCAATCATTATAAACCATTTGAGAGTTTGGACCAAATGCCTCTGCTTTTCGGCAGACCAGACCTGCAGGAGACCATAAGAGACAATTAGGAGGAGAAGAATGGGGGCTTTTGACATTTCAGTCATGAGGCTGGTAGAGACAATGGGCCCTCTCTTAAACCCCGGTGCACAGCGTTGCGCGGCGCTGCTGTCATTGTTAGTTTCAGACCGTGCAGCTGTCTTTTTCATGTCCAGCATCCACGTTGTGTAAGTAGCAAATGTACTTGTGCCCATCTGTGCGCCCATGGGCGTGTTCGTCTTAAAATGAGGTGTAGTCAGGAGCTTTGTTGGCGCGTTGCTAGTTTGAGGCAGCAGAACCCGATTGCGCCAGGTACAGGTGCAGGTGCACCTGGCTTTTAAAGGGAATGGGAGATGACATTCTCATTCATTTTATTTAATTAATTTGGTTTAATAATCGGTTTAATAATTCATGTTACGCCCAAAACACACCTATGATTAATTAAGAGACTAAATACAACCCCTTTCAGATTATGCGCCATTTAACTAGCAAAAGTGTTGAACACACCTTAAATACACGTGCGCCATGCACTTAAGACCATGAGCTATAGATCGTTTAAATAGGGTCTTATGGGTTTTCGGTTGTAGGGTAAAGGCTGGTGGAAATGTGGTCTTGAACGTCTGAGGTTAACATGTCTTAAACCATACAGATAAAGAAAAGATAAGAAGAGGATGAGAGAGAGATAAATGAGTCTCATCTTTTATTCTACTAGTCATCTTGTGTTAATGTAGATATTATGTTCTAATGACTTTACTGTTTAAAGTATGTTTTCTTGTGATTATTTATCTATTTAGTATTCTTCTTAAAATGTAATATGTGTGTGCGTGCATGCGTGCGTGTGTGTATATATATTATATCAATAATATGTAAGTTAGTTTTGGCAATAATTTAACATTCATGCCAGTAAAGCTTGTTTGAATTTAAGTGAGAAGTAGATGCACTGTAGTTTGAGTGTTGTCGAGGTAATCTAACATTTGTGTAATTTAATCAGAATTTTAAACCAGTCAGAATTTTAGACTCCTATAATCTGAGCCTTAGATATAAATGCAATGTCCCCTTGAGAACTTAGTCTCTCCCTGTGTTTCTGCCAGGATATCGTGACCAGACACCTGACAGAGAAGAGTGCAGCTGCGCACCAGATGCCCCCTCTTGGCCCTTTGGTGTGGGCTGCAGGCTCTCAGTCTGAGCTCACACCCAGTGAGAGTTTGGCAACCAGTGATGCAGTAAGAGACACATTATTGCTTCCCAGTGTGGCATTCTCACACATTTTTAATGTTTGTTCTCTTTTCTCCTAATTTAATGTGTCACTCCATAGTGAGGCCTCTACCAGTCCTGAAGTACTTCTCTCGATCCATATAGTCATCCTCCCCCTTCTCTTTTTTTTTTAATCACTTTTCCTTCTTCCTCTTCTACATTTCAATACATCTTTCATTAGTTTCTCTCTCAGCCTTGTCTCCTTTCATACGTCCCTGCCTTGTTCTCTTTTCATCCTTCCATGTCTCTCTTTATTCTCTGATTTTAATTTCCCCACCCACCATCTTCTTTGTCTTTGAATTTAACTTGACAGCAAGACTTCAGAAACCTGTCTGTAAAAAAAAATGACCCTCATTTCTCCACGCCTCTTTTGGCCAGATCAGACATGTGTTCTTTGTTCTGGGCCAAGGTCCCAAGAGTTCTACTAATTGGGTGCCAGGCCTTTTTTCGGTTTAAATAATACCTTTGTTCACGAATGATGGATGAGATGTCTAATTCTCCATGCTAGGAGAATGGCAAGAGAAGCCACCATTGCTGTTAATAGCATATGCTGGAAATTTTAGGGGGATGTTAGACTGTTTTTTAAAAAGTGGATCTGTGATGAATTATCCATTCTTCTATAATCTAAACAATTGGGGATATATATGTCAGATATGTACTGTGAGTGACTCAAAACATAATCTTGTCCATTTTCAGGAGGTGGTGGAGAAAAACTTGAGGCTCACACAGGACACGATGAAGAAGAGGGATGATGCAGAATCTGTGGGCAATGAGAGCACCATGTCAACCTCCTCCAACCTGGAACCATTTGCTAACGATGACCTGGGTATAGTTATGCATGTCGAAACTATTTGGGACTGAAGCTTGTAAAACTGAATACCTATCTGAAACCTTTTTCACATCATCTGAAATGCTTTGCTTATTGCCTTTAACTAAATCCAATTGAGGTACTACTTCCCACTTTTTCGAGCAGGACTACTCAGGGCTGGTCTCAGGATCAACACTACACGGTCAAACTAAAGAATATTACCTTTCAGAAGAGGACTGTTTAAGAAAAAATGTACTCTCAGATTTTGGGAACTTCAGTGACCTAGATGATTAGAAGTGAGAGTGATTAGGAGCTGACATACTGTACATAGTTTGATCCTGTAGTGTAAACCTGATGCATTAATATTAGGGCTGTCAATCGATTAAAATATTTAATGGCGATTAATCGCATGATTGTCATTAGTTAATCGCAAATTAATCACACATTTTTGTCCGTTCAAAATGTACCTTAAAGGTAGATATGCTTGCTTTATGCAAATGTATGTATATATTTAATATTGGAAATCAATTAACACAAAACAATGACAAATATTGTCCAAAAACTCTCACAGGTACTGCATTTAACAAAACAATATGCTCAAATCATAGCAAACTGCAGCCCAACAGGCAACAACAGCTGTCAGTGTGTCAGTGTGCTGACTTGACTATGACTTGCCCCAAACTGCATGTGATTATCATAACGCATTATTATCACGTTAACTTTGACAGCCTTAATTAATATCCATTACAGTCTTCTCTCTCTTGCTTCATTGATTTTGAACTTTTTGTATCCCTTTTCTGTCTCTTTTTCGCTCTCCTTTCTTTGCTGCTCTGATAGGCAACACGGTGATTCATTTAGACAAAGCTCTGGCCAGGATTAGGGAGTATGAGCGCATGAAGCTTAAAGCTGAGTTTAACCCCTGCAACGCCAGCTCTACAGCTGCAGGTGACTCTGAAGTCTCAATTTCTGAACATCCTTCTGCTAACCTTGCTGACCCAGTGGAAGGTACCCAATCATATGATTCTGCCTGCGTACACCAAAGACCCGTAGCAGCACAATCATTGCCTTTCACTTTGCTGTTTAATTTTGCGGATTTTTTTGAATAAAATGATTTGTGTCTGTGAGCAGCAGGTGATGTGCGCTGTCCTCAGATTGACACCCAGCAGTTGGACCGTCAGATCAAAGCCATCATGACAGAAGTCATTCCTTTCCTTAAGGTAGGACAACCAACACAGGGAGCTGCAGAGAATGTACTGGAATTGAAAAAATATGAATTTCCCATTCTTGAACTTAACTATTTAATTAAATAAGAGTTCTTGTTAATAATGAATTGCTAATAGTGCTGACTAATTAATCGTATTTTCGTCATCCTGATATGAACAAGCGCGATAAACACATCGCAAAAGACTGCCTGAGCCGCGATACATAAGAAAAATCATTTTATTTAGGGATGATTACCAAAACCCGCAGGGTTAAAGACCACAACGTTAGTATTTATTATCAAGCTGAAGTCTCTCCCCTGCTCTGTGTTGGTGTGTGGAGGAGTTCTCCACACACACTCAGACACACACACACACAATCATACAGTGAATCACATCAGCTGTGTTCTTCATTCTTTTTAAACCTTACTCAGTATTTTCATGTCAGGAATATTATTAATATTTCAGATTGTTTCCGGTGAGGTTTTAATGAGTTTCTATGGTGACTTTGCTGTTGTAAACATTACTGTTGCTGCTCTAGAAACAACATTT
>CAKAKR010068020.1:0-26122 GCA_916700685.1 Adelosebastes latens
ACGTGCAGAACCATGCAATACACTTCTCATGGTCGCTAGGATCTCACCATGGGTAAGTGGTTTCAGAGAGAGGAAGTCACTGCATCTTTGCAAATACAACAAAGGATCTTTCTCATCCTGAGGCCCGCCATAGCAAGGGAAAAACATCTTAATTGGAAGTTTGCCATCAGTCACTCTACGAACATCATCCTGGAAAATTTCACCCTTAGGAGCAGCAGCTCCTGAGCAATCTGAAGGAACTCCCACAGGAGCGAAGGTAGGCAACAAAACCACATTTTCAACAACTGGAGAAACAGGATATGTGTGTGCTTGAGACGAAACTGCAACAGGTCGGTTTAAGGTACATTTTGAGCAGATAAAAAAATGTGTGATCAATTTGCGATTCATCGCGATGAAATATGGACAATCATGTGATTAATCATGATTAAATATTTTAATCGGTTGACAGTCCTACAATTAACTAATAATTTCCTATAAATTTCCAGGAAAAAAAACACTTAATTTAGCACTAATTGTATTCAGATGGTACAATTAATTCCAATTAATGAACCTAGAGTAATTTAGTCAGTAGACAGCGGATCAGCTGAACATGCAAAAGTGTATAATTTGTCTACAAGCAAGCATACAATTCAACATATCAGAGGAGTAAAGTTTCCTATAATAAATGTAAGATTATACATTTTTACTTGATTTAAATGGAGCAGTTCTTTCAAAGAAATTCCTCAGGAAAGCAGCAACTGCTTTTAAACTCAACTAGGTAAACTAATTTAACTACCAGTCTAAGTTTCCCTATAATTGGTACCGTATTAAATAATATTTTCCAGTAAACCTTCTATAAAGTATTAAGAAATAATTGACCAGTAAAATCAAGTGTTACCCAATCTTTATTTCTCTTGTGAGTAATTTTGTTAAATCAATATTTTTAGCTAGGGCTGAACGATTTTGAAAAAATATCTAATTGTGATTATTTTGACTGATATTGCAATTGCGATATGATTTGCGATATTAGAGGGAATGATAATTTTTACATCATTATTTCATTTTCATTAAAAAACATATCTAAATGATGTGTATGGTGTGATTTTTGCAGGGTGTAGGGTGAATATGATGTGTAGCCCAAGGACATCTCTGCAGCACCACAATATTTAATTTAAAATGATATTTTGACAACATTTCACCTTTAACAATTAGTGCGCCTCATGCGATTTGTAAATTGCAGTAGGCCATATTGCGATTTAGATAAAATTTTGATTAATTGTGTAGGGCTATTTTTAGCCCAAGATACAAAACTGGTGAGGAACCACGGGGCCATTTGTATTATGTAAAGACCCCATAAGAAGCTCAAGAGAGCGTAGAATAAAGAGACAGGAAGAGTGGAGAAGATCCTGACCCTCTTCCCCAGGACACCACCCCCTATCCACAGCTTTATTGTCTGGAGGGCAGAGGGCATGCGCTGGCGTGTGACAGATGTCTGAAACTTTTGTCCTTTCATTCACAGTGAATCTAACCCAGCTGCAACGTCAAAGTATTTCACAGCAAAAACCCTCTTTGTCCAAAACTGATTTACATAAAACTTATCTTTTACTATAATGATCATTAGCATCAACCGCCTGAAGTCCATGCATCTTAAGCAAACCTCAAACCACACTGGCACTGGCTGCAGGCATTAAACCAGCCATTCTCATTAAAACCTTTGGCTAAGCCTCTACTCTCATCTATTAACCTCAGCTCAGCAGCCTCGCAGACCCAGGCTCACAACCAGCTCAGCAAACCATCAAAAAGTAACTGTGTTGAATGGCAAAGTTGGTCTTTACATGTAATTTATGTGACCTGTGAAACGCATACAGTATATGGTCCCTTTGCCAACACGCAGTGTATCTGACTGTCAAACAATCATATCAATATCCTCTCCAACTCACACAAACAATAGAAGGTGCACAAGTGCCAGATAACAAGTATAACAGTGACACCTACAGGATCGTATTAAGTAGTACCTCAGTGTATTAAATATATGTCAATAACAGTTGTCATTGATAGACAACTAACAGAAACAGTGTTGCAAAGTCATTCACAAAATATAGTGAAGATAGAAATAAATATGAACACATTTATATAAGCATATATTTAAGGACCTACTGGTGGAGTATGAATACATTTTACAAAAGGTCGACACAGATGCTGGTTAAAACACATTATATAATATATATATATAAGTAAATAAACGAAACTCAACTTACAGCTTTCAGGCTCAGTCTGTGTCTTTGCTTTTTGATTTCAAGATGCTGTCTTTCGCTCCTCTACTCCGCTTTCTTCTTGTCATTTCCAGGCTGGGTTTAGGTCCACTTTTAAAAAAGTGATGTCTCTCCCAAAAAGGCTGTTGCTCTCTAAAGGTCGGCACAGTTTGACCTGTAGGTGTTTGTACAAAAAAGTATAAGTATAAAAAAGAACACAATTGATATCTACTTAATATACTGTGGACTATACACTACACATGGCCATGTTCATTCATTCATTGAGTCCACACTGTTAGCCTGATGTTTCAGGAACTTACCCAGTGGTGATACGGTACTGCTGCTGGCTGGTCTGCAGAACTCCTCCTTCAGGCTGAGTGGAAACGTCAGTGTGTCCTGCACTGGGGTGGTTGGGACTGCAAAGTCTGTAAAACGCAGCAGTATTTGTTTCCATCTGTTCTTGAGTCAAATATGGACTAACTTACTGTGAGGTTCAAACTTTGGGGGCGAGAGGCAGTGGTGGAAGAAGTACTCAGATCCTTTAATTAAGTCAAATATAAAATAAAATAGGTTGTAAAAATTCTCCATTACTAGTAAAAGTTTTCCACTCAAAATTTAACTTGAAGCAGCAGTAGGTAGAAATGAAGCAAATATGATCAAAAAAAGTTATTTTTTTAAAAAACGGTCACTATATCCTGACAGTAGTGCATGAGACAGGTAAACTGCAAACAAATCATGTGCCTCTGTGTCCTCTGGTGCTCCAAAAGGCATCTGCAAGATTTCACCAACCGGAGTAAACTAACCAGTCAGAGTTGACCTGAGGGTCTGCTGTCCAGCTGCTGTCTATGAGAGCCGGCTGTCAATCACTCGCGAACTCCGACCAAACGGTCAAACTAGGCAGCGCTGATCAAATATGAATCAATATTATGTTACTGTAATGCCTATTTCTCGTCTCAAATGTTTTCAGAAACATCTTGTAGTGTACTGTTTAGCTGTAAAATTAGAAAGTTTGTGACCCGGCAGCCATGTTGAGATTTCTTGGGGAATACCAAGAACCGCCCACATGACCGGAGCACAGCCAATAGGAACGCTCTCTCTCTGAAATGACCTGTGATTGGTCAAAGTCTGCCGTCAAGGGCTAGATTTTTTTAACACCTGAAAGCCTGAAAACCATGGCAACAGAGCCATGAGGAGGTGAAGTCTAGTTTTCTCTCAGAACACTTAAATTACAATATGCTGAAAGGTTATTATGGAATTTTTGCCCAATGATGCCAAAAAAAACGTTGACTACTGAAGCTTTAACAAATGTTAAAGCAGGAAGTATAAAGGGGCCCATTTAGAAGGTCATTGCTAATGTAGTGGAAATTAATGAACCTTGTGGAAATACTCAGGTACAAATATACAACACAAAGAAGTAGAGTACAAGCACTTGAGTGCATCTAACGTTACTTATGTTCCACCTGTGGTGAAAGCAATCAACAATCATACATCAATACATTTGTTGGCAATGCTTTTTAGGAGCTAGATCTTCATTCTCCTTAATTCCTCACTAGTAGAGGTCAATTTTCGATAAGATTTAGGGGAACCAAATTATGGAGTAGCTTTTCACATCTATCAATAAACTGTTCATCTGTCCAATGTTTCAAAAGTCGCTTAAAGGGTCATTTAATTGCTGTTTTGTAATTGCTTTTCCCCATGTTGTCCATGTATCTGTTTTTATGTTTAGGAATAGAATTAGGGAGAATGAAGATCAAGCTTCTAAAAAGCATTGCCAACAAATGTATTGATGTATGATTGTTGATTGCTTTCACCACAGGTGGAACATAAATAAAGTTAGATGTACTCAAGTGCTTGTACATTACTTGTTTGTGTTGTGTATTTGTACCTGAGTATTTCCACAAGGTTCATTAATTTTCCACCACATTAGCATCTATAGACCTTTTCAAACTTGACAATATAGACCTTCTAAATGGATAGACATTCTTTATACTTCCTGTTCTAACATTTGTTAAAACTTCAGTAGTCAACAATTTTTGGCATCATTGGGAAAAAATGCCATAATAACCTTTCAGCATATTGTAAGAGAAAACTAGACGTAGCTAGCAAGCTAGCTAGGCTACATCGGGCAGCCGTTATCAGACTCACTGTTTAGAGGGGAGCTACAGATGCTAGCTGAAGCTAACACCGGAGGCGAGGTGAACTGGAAGTACCTGTGGCGATAACCAAGTTTTTGGTCAAGAATTAGCTTTGTAAGCTTTAGATGTAATATCTTGACTAGCTATATAAAGTTGTTACCAGTTGACGCGGTCATTTCAAACCACTCGAGGCCGGTGTTGCTCGGTTACATCCCCATGGTTACATCCTCATGGTTACATCACCATGGTTACATCGGGTACTTGAGGACCGAGAGACGGCGGCGGCGGTTGCCCGCGAATGTGCCTGAGCAGCCGACCAGCAGGTGAGCTGTGAGGGTAAAGTAATGACATTCTACTTATGTCCATTTAAATATAGCTATTTGTTTAATTAAATCACAATTCATTAGTTAAATCTAACAGTTATTTTCATCGAAACCCGAACAGGAAGCGATCAGCTGACTATTGAGAGCAGCTGACTGTGGGGGTTTTAAGCCCCCATATTTGTCTTACAGGCTTTACTAGTAAAGAAGGTTTCACATTTATGTGCTTATTTTTTTTACATCTAGGTTATTTCAAATGTTGAATAAACTAATTAAAAAGATAATGTAAATACATTTAAAAATATATAGATCATTTATTGTATGTATAATGTGTAGGGCTGTCAATCGTTTAAAATATTTAATCGCATGATTGTCCATGATTAATCGCAAATTAATCACATTTTTTATCTGTTCAAAATGTACCTTAAAGGTCCCATATTATAAAATTGAGATTTTCATGTTTTTTTTGTCCTGTTGAGCCTGCTTTTCCTGCTTGAGCCTGCCGGGGCTGAAGCAGGAAGAGTAACGTTGTCGTCTCCCGACTGCGCCCGCAGGGAGACACCGGCACCCGGTCGGAGACGATAACGTTTCTCTCTGCGGAGCCCCGTCACTTCACAAGACACAGGAAACCTCTGTTGGTCTGGAGGAGCTGCAGCAGTTATTTCTGCACAAACGTCAACTGTACATTTACTAGATATTCTCAGAGCTAAACTAACTCTCCTGCAGTGTGTAGTGAGCGCGCATGCACATCTAGAGGTAGAGCGAGCTGTGCGAGAACGCGCGCTGTGTGAGTGAAGGCAAGCAGGCAGCGGAGGAGAGACGCCGGCCACACGCAAGCGTAAATACAGGTCAATTCAGGCTGACAGTATGAGGGAAATAAAGGTTTTTTTGAACATTACAGCATGTAAACATGTTCTAGTAGAAACATAAAATACAAGTATGAACCTGAGAATGAGCATAATACGGGACCTTTAAAGGGAGATTTGTCAAGTATTTAATACTCTTATCAACATGGGAGTTAGTGCTGTGTATTGGCAAGAATCTGGCAATACAATTCGTATCATGATACAGGGGTTACGATTCAATATATTGCGACATATTGCAATTTTTTTATCTAATTTTAGGAAATCTGTCATAGTATAAAGAACACACCACCATATGCATAAAATCTGAGTAAAAAAGTAAAATTTTTTATGCAATCAGAACAGTGGGATCTGCATTTGCATGAATCACAGTCCCTGTAACATCCAACATCATAGCACTACTTTTAGAGGACATACACACTGAGAGGGCGCATATCTTTGCAAATGAAATAAAGTATTGACTGAGTTAATCTTTGCATGTAAACTATTAATTAAAAATCAATACAGTTTTTTTGAGAATTGATACAGTATCACAAAACATAATATCGCAATATTCTATTTTTTTCGATATTTTCTTACACCCCTAATGGGAGTGGGTGAATATGCTTGCTTTATGCAAATGTATGTATATATTTATTATTGGAAATCAATTAACAACAAAAAACAATGACAAATATTGTCCAGAAGCCCTCACAGGTACTGCATTTAGCATAAAAAACTGCATGTGATTATCATATAGTCGGCATGTCTGTAAAGGGGAGACTCGTGGGTACCCATAGAACCCATTTTCATTCACATATCTTGAGGTCAGAGGTCAAGGGACCCCTTTGAAAATGGTCATGCCAGTTTTTCCTCGCCAAAATTTAACTTAAGTTTAACTTAAGAGCGTTATTTAGCCTCCTTCACTACAAGCTAGTATGACATGGTTTATACTCAGACAGCACTCATAATGCGTTGTAGAAGGCTAACCTGCCTTGAACCTCTGTTATTATAATTTTAAAGATAAAACAATTCAGTAAATTTTAAGTAAAGCTAAATCAACCTTAGTGGGTTTCTTAAATAAGGCTTTATTTGTCCAGGATTGACCAATCTTTTGCCTGTGTCCATACTGAGGCTTTAAAATTTTATATAATAATAATAATACTTTTTTTTTTACTGTGATAGAAACCATTTGCTGACAAGCTGCTGACAAGCTGCTGGCTTGCTGGGATATCTCCGACCACAGGATTAACAGACGGCTAATATCCATACACCATACTGAGTATGTACTGCAGCTGCCCTTACAAAGTATTTACTGTTGCATGCAGTATGCATACAATTAGGACATGCTACTTCTTCATGACATTGCAGCTTGAACTTTGACCCTCTTGCTCATATATCCGCTTTGCAGAGGATTGTGGGTCAGAATAGCTAGAAAAGCATTCTGGCTTGCATACTGCAAAATGCGACCGGATGTAGTAGGACACCCTGGTATTTGTGGCATACTGCATTTGACATACTATGTATTGGGACATACTAAATCTTTTTCTGGCATACTAAATAGTAGGGTAGAATGGGTATTGGAACGCACAGCATATCACCACCACCACCACCACATTAGTGAATAACTCATATGTCTACAAATATGAACTATCCCTTTAACCCGTGGAGGCGACACAGTTGTCTTGTTATTTCCTTCAAGTCCCACTAGAGGGTGTTAGATAGCTGTAAGAAGTCATTTGAGGCACTAATGTCTACTGGAGGGGCTACAGCAATAAACACAGCGGATAAAAGGCTGTGATCTCTGCAGACACTTTCAGGGGCAGGGATGAATAACACAGAACCCACAACCCAACAGGAGCAGAGGGATATGCTCTATGATGGATGGGGCAGTGGCGGCATAGAGGGCCAAACCAGGGAATAAATCAGCATAAATCTATCACATCTTTTATTCCATTTTGGCACAATGGAATTAATTAAAATTCCTCTCTCAGCTAGAAACTATGTGAAAACCGTTGAACTCAAGACAATAATGCCAGACCTTTTCCTATTGAAACTGATGTATATATGATATATGCACCCTCTGCCTTTTCACTCATCTGCATGGTGGAGCAGACCTGACACAGAAAACTATGAGTGAACAACAACCACTACCTCACCCAGATACTTGAACAATACTGCAGATTACATGCTATTGATTCCTGAAAGACACACAATCTCCCTCTCTCTGTATCCCTCACACACACTTCCTCCCCTCCGTCTCCCTCCCTCCCTCCTTCACACAAACTTGCTCAGACAGCCCGACAGATCGCACCAACGTCCTACTTAATCCAGCATGTCCCACCTCTGCAACCAAGTCCTGCTGTTCAGATGGATGCAAAGACAGAAACCTAAAATGAGGAGAAAAAAAACAAGACAAAGCATGTGTGTATAGTGCAGCATACATGTGACATTTTGAGAGGAGAGCCACACATTTAGGAATATAGAGTATGGAAATCAACAATTCCTACACATAAATAATATAAAATAAACAGTTAAATGTTTCATAATCATCTAAAATGGATCTTTTTAGAGCACTAGTAATGAACAGTTGCATTTATCAATATTTTAGACCATGTTCTCCAATAACCCAGCGATAGATGCAGCATCAAATTGTGCAAAATAATGTGATGCGCACTAAACGCATGCAGCACTGCAGTTAGGAGGTGAAGTCCGAAATCCATAGCAACAGACTAGCTTTCTACTGTGTGTGCCTCTGTTCATTGTTCTCATTTACTTTTCATCTTCCTACTGTAGCTCGCTCTCCCTCCGCTTTGCTTGCTGTGGGTAAGGAGGTGCTATACAGTGCACTGTACAGTCTGAGCCTATTGGGAACATGCTGCTGACTCAGCCCAGGCCACTGCATTCATCTATCTGCACTGCAGTGCTGTCTCTGCTCACTCCGCCCCTCCCTTTCCTGCTCCTTCCCTCATTCAGTGCACCACCTTACACACACACACACATACACAGAGTGGGGAAGGAAGGAAAGAAACACACGTGCACGCACACACACACACCTGCTTTTATAGTCATTTCAGTGTTGTTGCACCATGACACACCCAACCACATCGGCTCAAACGATAATCTTATTCAAGTATTGTTAAAACATGAACAGAGACAATGTGATTTAGGCATTTCTGCAGTATATTGTGTTGTTGTTTCCAAACCTAATCGGTTTTCTCTTGCCGTCTGTCCTTCCCTGTCCTGTGTAGCTCTAACATTTTCTCTGCCATGTTTGCAATGTATACAGGCGTGATTATTAGCAAAAAAACACACACAAAATCATCTTCTTAAGAGCACCAACATGTACCATATCGCATCAAAATCTTAAACATTTAAAGGTCCCATATTGTAGATGTCTTTTTTGTTAAGAAGCAGGCTTAAGTGCTATATAAATATTGTAAAAGTATTGAAACACTCAATCTACGGAGAAACACACAGAGCCTGTGTTCAGAAAATGTGCCTTTGAAACAAGCTGTCAGGATTTTTGTAATTTTGTGATGTCACAAATCTACAATATATATGGTGCCTTCAAATGAAACTCGTGAGCTCGTGTTTACAACATGGGAAGTCTTGTACACAATATGCTTGGCGTTCAAGAGGTTAAGTCATTAATGAGAACATCGCTGCTAAGCAAAAGCAATATTAACGTTACTGTCGGCATCTAGAAGCCACAGAGGCTAACAATTTAGCAAGCTAGCAAGTGGGTAACATAATGCAGGAAATGCAAAGAAATAATGACAGAGGAAAAAGATGAGGCCGTTGAGAATACAATGAATTCCAATAGATCAACTTATAATGCACCGAAAAATGAACTCCCATGGTCTCCGCCATTTCTGACAACGTCAACAAACACGTCACAAGTCATAAACTCTGAGCTTCCAGAAACTTTCCACTTACGATGTCATAAAAACGACATGAGGGGGGCGATCATATGAACTCTTCTCTTCTCGTTAACACGGTAAACTCGACCCCATTTGAAGGCACCATGAGACTGAGACCATTTCACAGTTTTAAACGTAAACATTCTAAATGTGTCCCAGTTTATTTCCTGTTGCAGTTTATGTAAATGACATCAGCTGACAGGAAGTAAACATGTGTTGCCTTCAAATGGGGTCGTGGTTACCGTTTTCACGAGAAGAGTCCATATGAACGGAGCCCTCATGTCGTATTCATGACCTCGTAAGTGGAAAGTTTCTGAAAGCTCGACGTGCTTGACGTGTTTGTTGACGTTGTCAGAAATGGCGGAGGCCATGAAAGTTAATTTTTCGGTGCATAATAAGTTAATATATTGTAATTTTAGTCTTATATTGTTTTTCTTTGTAATTTTATAATAGGTCTGAGGAAAATGTTGATATTTCCAACGGCCTCATCTTTTTCCTCTGTCATTATGTCTTTGCATTTACTGCAATATGTTACCCGCTTGCTAGCTTGCTAAATTGTTAGCCGCTGTGGCTTCTAGCCGCCGACAGTAACGTTAATATTGCCTTTGCTTAGCAGCGGTGTTCTCACGACTTAACCACTTGAACGCCAATCATATCGTGTACACGACTTCCCATGTACCCATGTCCCAAACTCACAAGTTTCATTTGAAGGCACCAATAGACCCAAGCTGTTGCCTAGCAGTTCTGTTGAAATATGCTAAGACATACTATGCACTACATACTCAATAGGTGTATCTATCGTTCAACATACTTTTGTGTAAATAAATAGTAGTATGTGTCTCTTCGGACGCACTGAGCAGTAATTTACGTCTTCACATCCTGAGAGCCTCCTGCCAGTTGGATACGTGTAACCATGGTAACCCGTAACAACCTCATGTGACAAAAACGACGGTTTGTGAGAAACAAAGTCTGAATTAATTTAAAATATATATTACACCTAGCAAAGTGAAATCTTATACTTACAGTTAAACTGAAGTGTTATTGATGTTACAGAGCTGTCAGTCAACGTCCGTTATGAGCGTTTTCGGCACTACCGCATTGCATTGTGGGATATTTTTGCAGCAGTATTGTGCATACTGTAATATTTCACCGGAAATAGTATGCAATTCATATACTATTGGTTTCATACTAAGGTTTCGGACATACTAAAATATCTCACATACTGTTTTTGCGTACTAAATAGCATGTTAGTGTGGAATTTCGGACGCAACCAGAGCGTTTCATACAGGTACATTCAGGCAGACAGTATTTTTTTTAACATTACAGCATGTAAACATGTTTTAGTGGAAACATAAAATACAAGTATGATCCTGAAAATGAGCATAATATGGGACCTTAAATTTTCACAGTTATCACAGTAAATGAGGTGGTACACCAGCAACAAAAGCGTCCATTGCCAGACATGGTGGAACATATACTGCATGATAAAGTCATTAATATTATATCCAAAAAAGACACCAGCCAGAGGTGTAACTGGAAGGCTGCTTTATTGTTTGGAAATAGATTCGTGCTCAAATGAAGATATTCTTTCACTGATTCTCATTTAATCGTCCCATGTGGTTGTGCAACACACGTCCTCTCTCTGACTGTATTAGTGGCAAGAGATAATGACAGTCAAAAGATTTTTTTTTTTCAGTTAGCCTATTTTCAGGAAAGAAAAAGAAATTTATCTCAGTCATGCTACAAAAGAATGGCCTCATATACCGATTGGTAAACCAACATTTGGAAATGAACAGAAGTGTAAAACAGAAGGCAAGCTGTTCCCTTTACCGGCCCGAGAGCCGGTAAACAGAACACACAGAGAGAGCACTTGTACTACATGACTCTACAAGATGTTAGTCCAGACAGTCTAATCTAGGTGGTGAGTTTTTCAGTTTACAAGTTAATTTTGAACTCAATACATCGTTTCTATCGTGCTCCATTTTGATTCACTCCCATGGGTTTTGAGATCCTCGTTGCTGATTTTTATTGACAGACTAAATAGGAAGCTAAAAAGGCACGTGCCGTTAAGAGATATTGCACCATAAACAAACACACAGACAGTTAAGACAGCTAACCCTTAAATCATTAGATATATCATATTGAAAGTGACAGCAAAAATTAAAGATCAACTCCAAACTGCAGCAGTGTGTTAAGGGGAAACATGGAGGAGGGTTAGAGCTGAAACAAGCAAAAAATTGTCACACAAAGTGAGCTCATACTGGGGCGCACTGGTTAACCAGCGGTTGCCTGTAAAAGGCTGTGAGTGTATGCGTGTAAGTGTGTGTTTGTGTGTCTGTCTGCATCTGAATTATCGTTGTGTGTACAATATAGGAAACTAGGGGCAAGACATCTTCACACATGTACAAAAGGGTATGCTGGTAGTGCAATCCTCTCACCAAGGCAGGCTCCACAATTCTCAGCAAGCAGCCAGTACAACACCATGCATTGTACGCTGGTACCCAGTATGCAGAAGACCTGGGCAGGCCAGAGTTTTGGTTATTCTCTGAACATACCACACAAAGAAAGAAGCATGATCAGTTACACTCTGTGGTTCTGGTATCACCTCAATGCAAGGAGTGGACAGGAGAGTATATATACTATATATATATATGGTAGAATATATATATAATATATATATGTAATATAGCTCTGTATATGTATGTATTGATTTATACACTTTTAAATACAATTTCTGCTTTTTAATATAGATTCTTTTTAGCTTACTCCCCTCTTTTTTGTGAAAAGTGACTCAAAAAAATCTACTCCATCTAACAAATGTGTCACAGCCTAACAAGCGTGACAAGGGGTGTCAGCTGGAAGCCATTCTATTTACGGTTATTAATATTTAGTGTTAGATTAATAGCTGTAGTTTTTTAAGTAATCCTGTATTTACAAAAAACTACACATGCCGTTAAAATAAAATAATATATTACATTATTTATAGTTTCTTTAAAAAGTCCATTCTTCACTTTTCGCAGTTTGTGCCGTATAGAACATAGCCTGAACTGTATTTATTTTATTATTTTTTTTCACGAATGGATGTATGTGTCTATTTTTTTTTTAAGGTTTCTTTCTGTAATACGCATATGCATATCCATGGTGATCTCGGAGAAAATGGACGTCGGTTGCTTTTATGCTTATCATTCAGAGTTTTATTTGGTTCAAGGTAACACCCACACTGATTTTGGAGATCTCATGCAGCAACTGGACCATAGAACTTGAGAACGGATGAGGGAGTTATTCATAAACAGGAAGTGACATCACTGCACAACAGGAAGTGCAAAAGCTGTGGTGTGGTGCTTAGGCTCACAGTACCATTAGAATGCATCCAGTGCTCTGTTGGTTATTTGGTATTTGTTATGCAATAGAGCAACATGACGGAAAAAATGGCAAATGAGAGGCTCAGAGCACTTGTTGTTAAATACTGAAATCTGGGGCCTATCCTCTGAGCACTGCTTCGGAAAGAATCAAATGTGCTGCTCAAACCAACATATCCCAATCACTCTCATGACATCTCCTCACAGTGTTTCCTATATCTGTGACTGCTATCGGGGAGGGGGAGGGGGGACTTAATTATTTTGTTTTCCGAAATTAATTGAGACCAGACTACAGTCCATAATGACTTAACCACAAATGTAATCTGCTATCAATATAAACGCCGCCATTACAAGCGAGCGAAATGTTGCTGTTTCACTGAGATGCTTCTAGCCCTATAATTCTAAGCGTCGTAAGCAGGAAGCGCCAAACTGGCCCCTGACCGGGCGGCTGCCGAGTTAAGGCGTGCCAGCCGTGATCATTGTCCATCCAACATGGCATTAAACACAAAAGAGTAAAACATGATTTCATAAATACTCCCATCACATTCACTTGCATTTTGTTGCAGAGCTCATAATAGTACATCTATAATATCTCCTGAGAAAAAGGGATGGATTTTTCAAGCATTGCATACATTTCTAGGGTCTCTCTGTCTAATAATGACAGTGAAAAAACTGAATGGGCAGGGCATACTTCACCCAATCCCACTCCATGGACAAAGGGCAACAAGGGATAACAAGGCAGATCTCTTTGGCTTCTCCACACAATGTTCTCATCCCCCATTCATCATTTTCTTGTTTCTCATTAAAGTAGGATACTACTAACTAACAAATATGTTCCAGACCGTTTCCCTCGACATCATCTTAGATGTGGCTTATAAAAGTGTGTAAAATAAGACTCATTGCCCACCGAAACATGAACATTACATCAGGGAATAAAAGAAACACACACATGTAAATAAGCTACGTGACATCTGACTGAACAATAATCAAAACTTGTCTCAGCTCTTCCAGAAAGGTCTAACCACCCATAGAGAAACATCAGAAATAGAAAGGAGTTTGCCATACCTGTGAAATCCCCACAAACCACTTAGAACCGACAGTAGGACTCCCAAAATGCCCGCTCACACAAAACTAAAGGCAGATGGTATGGAACATTACATAGGTGCATACAAATTATAAATATAAGCATTTTAGTTTCAAAGTGTTGCACCCTTGAAATCATTTTTAGTCCAAATTAACAAACATTTCAGTCCCATGAAACACACAGACATCCGTTTCCACATCTTAACACCCTCGAAATCTCCAGAGCAGCAAAGAAATAGTTTGGATTTCACCCACTGACCAACTATGGTGGTGTTATCCACCAACATATCCCATTCTTCTGTCTATAGAGGCAACAATTTAAACATCGGAAATGTGTTGAGTAATGAGATAAATCCCTTTTAGATTATCAACCCCAATATCACTTATCTTTGTTAAACAAATTACTCTGAACTTTCAAAATTTTGACAATGTCTCAATCTTACAGTCAAGCCACTGTTGTGGTCTGAGTATTAGTGTCTTGTGGACTATGATAATTCATGCAAGATTTCTGATCAAAACATGCCATCATGCAAGTCATTTCTATGCATTGAACAAGCACAATTATTTATGTATTTGTTTGGAAATCTTTCGGAGTAAATGTAAGCCCTTGGCCCGAGTTGACCCCATAATAAACAGACCCTTAACCAATTTGTGTGAAAGCCCATGTATAAAAAAAAAAGCGTTTTGATGTGGGTATAACAAAGATAAAATGAGTAGAAGAGTTAAGTGACATGGGCAAAATGTTGAATATTGTTCTTTTTTTTTGTCTGTTTGCATTTTTGCTGCTCAAATGAACAATTTCTAGCTTTAATAAAACGGAAAAAGTACTTCCAACGCTCTCTGTCATTTGTGTCTTTCACTCACCAGTCATCCTTCTGTTTGCTCTTATAGAATGAGCGTGTCATTTTGCTCCTCTATACATTTCAGTACTAAATGACACAGAAGCACTCGTTGGCTGCTTTAAGAGGACAATCCTTCAGCATCAAGCAGCATTCTCGTTTTTCCTTCACAACACTGTCTTCCATAGGAATCCATTGCTCGCGTCCAGGCGCTGAACTCCTTTAGTGTTTTTCATTCCACCTCTTGGTGTAGAGTTACTTGTCTTATCTGTAGACCAGTGGTAAAGTGAGCAATCTGCCTTTCAGCAGACACAGACATTTCCTTGTCTGTTTTTCATTCCCTTTTGTTAAGATCAGTAGTCTAGATACAACAATGTCACACAGTATGCTGATTATGTTTGGTTTGACTGAAGTTCAAGAGTCTTCAGGCTGTAACAGACCAAGCTGCTTCCCTCTGCATCAATATAAGAATGAAGTCTGTAAACAAAATTATTGAGTATTATTTTTTCTGACTTGCAAATGAAATAATCTGTACATCTGTGTGGGTGAGTTTCCTCTCGCTTTGCTTGAAGTAACATTATTATAATTTTTATTGTTATTACTGTGATTATTATTCCAACGCTCTAACATTTAGATTCCCTGATGTCTTTTTGGTTTCTTTCTTTCTCTTTCCTCCCTCCCTTGCCCTCATTGTTGTCATCCTGTTTCTCCTTGTCAGGTTTGGTTACACTGTCATAAGAGGGCAGCGAGGCAGTTGAGGGAGTGCCCTCCTTCTTTTCTTGGTCCTGATTGTTCCCGCCATTCTCCACTTTGTTATTGGCCGGTTTGCGCTTGCAGACAAAACCCCGCCTGCCCAGGTAGGAACGGTAGGCCCTTTGAATGATTCTGGATGACACATCCTCCTGCTTGCGCCTCAGGGTGGTGGTGATTGGCTCGTAAGAGACCTTGGAGGGGTTGGCTGCCACAAAACGCTCCTCCATTTGTTGCCTCAACATGTCCAACTCGCCGCTGTCGCCCAGCACACGCTTGGTGAAGGCAAACAGGATGTCCAGGCAGTGGATGCGGTCGCCACTCACCATAGGCATGTCCATGGCGATCAGTTCAATGGTGTTGGGCTTGGGGACTCGGAGCGGGTGTTCAAGTGCATCAGCAAAGTCGGAAAGCTTGGAATAAGTAATGAACTGGGACGCATCGGGGTCAAACTTCTCCCAAATCTCATAAAAGGTCTCAAAGTCGTCCTCACTGAGCGGGTCGGCGCTCTCCTCTGTGGCCACACTGAAGTTCTCCAGGATGATGGCGATGTACATGTTGACCACAATGAGGAAAGAAATGATGATGTACATAACAAAGAAGAAGATGCCCACAGAGGGGTTGCCACAGTCTCCTGTGGAGGGGGTGCCAGCGTTCTCCAGTAAGGGGTCGCAGTCCGGAGGGTAGTTGAGAATGGGCAGCAGCAGGCCGTCCCAGCCAGCTGACGTGGTGATCATAAACAGGATGATCATGCTGTTGCCGAAGGTCTCAAAGTTGTACATGTCGTCAATTCCAGCCCCGTGTTTCACATAGCCAAAGTTGGACATGCCGAAGATGGAGAAAATGAACATAACCAGGAAAAGTAGCAGGCCAATGTTGAACAAGGCAGGAAGGGACATCATCAGGGCAAACAGTAGAGTTCTGATTCCTTTGGCCCCCTTGATGAGACGCAGGATTCTGCCAATACGAGCCAATCGAATCACCCTGAAGAGTGTTGGCGACACAAAGTACTTCTCAATAATGTCGGCCAGAAACATTCCTGAAGTTGAAAGGGAGCAAAAGGGGACACAACATACATTAGGTTTAAATATCGGGGATTTTATTACTGAAACAGTCACTGTTTTACTTAAAGCTTCAGAAGGCAACATTTTTTGGCATCATTGGGCAAAAATTCCATAATAAACTTTCAGCATATTGTAATATAAGTGTTCTGAGAGAAAACTAGACTTCTGCACCTCCTCATGGCTCTGGTTTCAGGCTTTAAAAAATCTAGCCCGTGACGGGACACTTTGGCTAATCAGTTTAGCCTAGTTTGACCGTTTGATCGGAGTCACGAGTGATTGACAGCCGGCTCTCATAGACGGCAGCTGGACAGCAGATCTCAGATCAGCTCTGACTGGTTGATTTCCTCCGGTCTGTGAAATCTTGCAGATGCCGTTAGGAGCACCAGAGGACACAGAGGCACATGATTTTTTTCAGATTACCTGTCTCATGCACTACTGTCAGGATACAGTATAGCGACCGTTTTATAAAAATAACTTTTTAAAATCAGATTTGCTCCAATCTCGCCTACTTCAGCTTTAATACACATTACGCTATTGCAAGCAAGAACAGCACATTTTGCAAATTGTGAAAGAAATCAGGAGAACCAAAAAACATACTATCAACAGTTTATATAGGGGATAGTTATTCTCTGTAGAAAGTAGTTTCAATAAAGTGGCGTTTGTAGATTATCCAGCATAATGAGTGACATTGTTTCTGGATAAACAGGTTGCTGTTCATGGAGACCCAAAAAGCAAGTAAAAAGTTAACAGACAAGTCAAAAATATAACTGAATACATCCACAAATATCATTGTCTGTTAAATAACTGTAATGGAGTGTAAAATAAATACTTATACGTTTCCCTTAAACACTAATCCATTTGGAAAAAATACACTTCTATTTATCTTTCACTAACTCATTTTATTTTTTGGCTTTTTAGTTTTACAGTTTTTCTGGTCGTAGCCCATGGTTAATGATTGATCTTTTTTTTTATTGATATATTCAGTTAAGACGTGCCTTCAGTCTGTTTTGGAGCTCCATAGATTGTTGATATTGTATAGTGGGAGCAGCAGAAAGTTGGAGACAAATACATCAAAGCCAAAATGAATTGCATGGCTTCATACCACTTGAGGAAAGTGACAAAATATATTTTTATTTTTGGGAAAGTGAGCCTTTAAACCATCTGTGTGCTGTGCCCTTAAAACCCATTATATGGGCAATATCTGCGCTATTTCAAATTAAGCAGCTTCACACTTCTTTTACCGTTCATAAATAACCCTTTTTGAATACTTGCCCACAATCGAGAGGATGACCACAACCACGTCGAAGATGTTCCATCCGTTGGTGAAGTAGTAGTGACGCAGCGCAAAGAGCTTCAGTACAAACTCGCAAGTGAAGACCACAATGAAGATGAAGTTGACCCAGTAAAGCACATACTCTGCGTCCTCTGTCTGATCGTCTGTCTCCACCATCATGGTGACCATGTTGAGGCAGATGAGGATCATGATGGAGATGTCAAACACCTGCTGCGTCACAAAGTCAAACACCATGCCCTGGAATTTATTCTGAGGAGAAAGGGAGGGAAGGAGGGATATTTGAAGTTGTTATCCTTCGATCTTAATCTTTAGAAATTTAAGAATACAAACCTGCTTAGCAGTAAAGATGAAGAGGGCAAAACAATATTTACCTGAGGCCTGGGTATTGGTTTTTGTGGCTTCTTCGACCCTAGTTTCTTCATGGCATTGTAGTATTTCTTCTGCTCTTCCGTCATGAAGATATCCTGACCTCCAAAGTGAAGGGACAAAAACAATTTGGTTACAATTTGCAAAGATTTAGACCTCTCATTCCAGTACTAATCCAGATACAGTTAACACTTTCATGTGACTGTGTTTTGCAAGTGCAATATAAAAAAAAGACTTATTATATTTGTTTACAATGTCCAGATTCTAATCTTAAAGTAATAGTTAGACATTTTGGGGAAATACACTTACTCGCTTTCTTGCTGACAGTTAGACCACTCGCCACTCTCATGTCTGAACAGTAAATGTGAAGCTACTACCGGCGGCTTAGTTTAGCATAAAGACTGGAAACAAGGAAATAGCTAGCCTGGCTCTGTCGTCCTCTCGTTTCCAGTCGTCATGCTAAGCTAAGCTACCTGGCTGCTGTCAGTGGCTTCCTATTTAATAGACAGAAATGAACGTGGTATTGATCTTCTCATCTAACTGACATCCGGAAAGCGAATAAGTATAGTTTCCAAAACGATTCCTTAGTGGTGAAGCCAAAGACAATTTTCCACATTGTGGACAATAAAGTTTCTAACTAACTAGCTTGTTCTCAGAAAGTGAAAGTGAGGAAAATAAATCTTATCTTTTTCTTTTGTTGGTTGAAGTTATCAATGATGACACCAATGAAGAGATTTAAGGTGAAGAACGAGCCGAAGATGATGAAGATGACAAAGTAGATGTACATGTACAAGTTGTCCTCGTAGATAGGCTGGTCCTCCACCTGTAAATTGGCAAAAGTGAAAATTCGTAGAAAAGTGCACTACTACACATTCATCTGGAAGTCTGACTTTAAAACTGCAAAAGGCGTACCTTTCTAGAATCTATTGCTGCGTACATAATGTCCATCCAGCCTTTGAATGTTGCCTGTTATAACGGGCAGACACATTGCGTGAGAAAACGGGTCAAACACTTGATATCAGAGGAGAGAAACAAATGCGAGGTGACAGTTAAGGTTTCTCACCACTTGCAGGAGTGCCAGGTATCCCGCACCCACATTGTCAAAATTGATCTTGACGTTTCTCCATCTGACTTCACTGTAGTTTGCCTCAATGAGTGCGAAACACTCTGTTTTGTTGTTGACGTCATGAGGGAGGAACATCTCCCCAGCTGTGTCATTGTAACAGTAGTAATACTTTCCAGCAAACAGATTGACACCCATGATGCTGAAGATGAGCCAGAAGATGAGACACACCAGGAGCACATTCATGATGGAGGGAATTGCACCCACCAAGGCGTTCACCACAACCTGAAAAGAACAGCAAGGAAACAGAGCCACTGTAACTTGGCAATCACACAGCAACTGCATGGAGATGTTCACACATAAGAACATCAACACACACACACATAGAAATGCACATTCTTTCCTTCCATTAGAGGCTCTAGGTGTGTTATTATCTGATGTCTTGGCACAAGATGAAGCCCATCACAATAAAATACTAGGGGTGTAACAAGACAGTCAGTTCATGGTTCGGCTCGACACAATTCAGACTCATGGTTTGATGCACTCATGATACTTTTAACAAGAGTGAAAACAAAACATGAGTGTCCAACTGTGACTCAGATTATTTTTTTTAATTACTCCCAATAAGTTGTTCTTAAAGGAACAGTGTGTAGGATCTGGCAGTATCTAGCAGTGAGGTGAGGCGATTGCAACCAACTGAAGCCTCTCCCATGTGCCAAGTGTGTTGGAGAGCTACGGTGGCCTCACTAGAGCCTTTTGGAGCAGAGCCAGTGCATAGAGTGTGTGTGTACGTGGCAAGTGAGTGGTGAAGCAAGAGAGAGAGCGGCGGCGACGGGAGCGAGTAACGTTATCGACTCCGGCCCATGCAGGAAAAGTTAACAGAGTTTGTTTTGTCCGTTCTGTGCTACTGTAGAAACATAATGGTGCAACGTGCCGGACTCCGTGGAGAGGACCCGCTCCCTATGTAGGTAAAAACAGCTCATTCTGAGGTAACGAAAACACAACAATTCTCATTTTCAGGTGATTATACACTGAAGAAAACATACTTATTAATATTATATTCCATTTCTGCCTATACATCCCCCTAATTGTTACACACTGTTCCTTTAAAACATTGTTTCCTTATCAGTTTTGGTGCAAAATGTCAATAATAGAATACACTAAATAAAAAAGTTTTTTTTTTTTACAAGATCTTTGTCTACGCAAAATGAAACTGAAAATTAAAAACGTCTAGGTAACAGTGTGCTCATGCAGACAAAGAGCGCATGTGTGGGTAACACTTTATAATAACCATTAATGGTACATTGATAGTTAATTAAACTTTATTTAATAGTTATTTTACTGTTATCAAACAATGAAATGATAATTAATAATGTTTCCTTATAACGAGTAATGTTATAATTTGTTATTTTAACACGTTATTGTTGCACACATTATAACATTTTATATACTATATTAAGTATTTGTTAATGATTACCAAATAATTTGTAAATCTTTTAAGAAATTGTTTGTGAAACATCTATAAACATTACATAGACAGATAGTTTTAACACTTTGTTAATGGTTAATAATTGGTTTGTAACCGTCTATAAACATTATTTGGATGACTATTATAAAGTTGCAACTGATGATTATAATACATGGTTAAATGGCTAATACGTACTCTGTAAAGCATCTATAAACACTATTTAGATAAATAGTTAATACTTTGTCAAAGGTTAATAATAGGTTTCTGGTCCATCTATCCATCTAATGTTTATAGTTGTTTTGCAAATGATTTCTTAAAGATTTACAAATCATTTGTTAATTATTAACAGATATAGTATATAAAATGTTATAATGTATGCAAAAGTAAATTGTTATTAATAGTTTACTAATGTAATCAGAATGTAATTGTAATTGTCTCTTGTCAGCTATGATACAATATATAATTTATAAATGAATTATCTCATGTTATACAGGCTAATGATAAAATAACATAAATTATAGCATTACTACATTTTTAAACATGATTAATTATCATTTCATTGTTTGTTAACAGTAAAATAACTATTAACTAAATTTTAATGAAATATCAATTTACCATTTATAATTCAATTCATTCAATTTATTTTTATATCGCGTCAAATCATTACAGATGGTTATTATAAAGTGTTACCTCCATATTATCCCACTTTTGTTTCGCAATGTATTGTGCCACGATATATTGTTACACCCCTATAAAATGCATTATTCTTTACCTTCAAATGTTGTATCTAGGATTGTATGGCCGTATGAATCGTACACAATCATAGATATTGTGTACCACCATGTCAAGAACTACCTGTAGACAATGACTCTTTGTGTATGTATGCTGAGTTAGATCTGCAAAGCTAATGTGACCAATAATGCACTTGATGATTCGTGAATTTTGATTTAACATAAAGAAAACACATATTGCTGAGTATTCCCAAACAATGACTATGTATAACGGCTAGGGGGTTACAAATATTGCCAATTGAGCACGGGTGTCACTTATATAAACTATTCTGCCCTTAAAGCAGTGTGTGCATGTTGGAGGGGATAAAGCTTTTAGCTTATGAATGTGCATTTCCAAACACAGAGGTGCCATGGTAACAGGAAGCCAAATAAACCAAAACTATATAGGCAAACATCAAATGTCAAAACTCTCTAGGATTTCTTTTCATTCCAGAGTTCTGCCTAATAATATAGAGACAAAGCATCCACATGATCAGTTAATATAACTACTGCAAAATGGTGATCATGAAAATCATGGTGATGACATTCACTGAGGAGTGGTGAGCAAGGATGGCGAGGAGGGGGGATATGCAACCAGAAGTTTGTTGATCTTCCAGTGTGACAATGCCAAAGCCAAACTGTGATAAGATCAGATAACAGGACACTTGAGGCAGAGCAGCAGTCAGAGGAGGCTGAGCTTAGACACTAACAAGTGTTGTTTTTCTGCCCAGCAACAACCAGAGGCTGATCCAACCAATCACACATTAAAATCATGATCAGAAGAACCCAACTATCATAGCAGAAAGAAAGTACGTCAGTACAGACAGAGCCCTCCAGAGGTCGCATGGTGTCAACATGATTGACATGGAAACTGTACACATGGTCAAGCATAAAAGCTGCAGTCGGTAACTTTGAGCAAATATGGTAAAAAAAAAAGTTATTTAGATAAAACGGGCACTATATCCTGACAGTAGTGCATGAGACAGATAATCTGTGACAACAAATCCGAGCCGAGCTATCTCTGCAGCAGCTGTCAATCACTGCTAGTGACACTCGTGAACTCTGATCAAACGGTCAAACTAGGCAGCGCTGATCAAATATGAATCAAGATTCTGTTACTGTAATGCCTATTTCTCTCCTCAAATGTTTCTGGCTGGTAGGCGGTGCTTGGCATTTCCTCACCTGATCTAAACATGGCTGCCGCGTCACAAACTTGCTCATTTTACAGCTAAACAGAACACTACAAGATGTTTCTGAAAACATTTGAGGCGAGAAATAGGCAAAAAAATATTGATTCATATTTGATCAGCGCTGCCTATTTTGACCGTTTGATCTGAGTTGACAAGTTTCGCGAGCAGTGATTGACAGCTACTTTAGAGACAGCTCGGCTCTGATTGGTTGCTTTTGTTTGAGCGTGGCAGAAACTTGCAAATGCCATTAGGAACTCGGGAGGACACAGAGGAACATGATTTCTTTCAAATATTATCTGTCTCATGCACTAGTGTCAGGATATAGTGACAGTTTTGTAAAAATATTTTTTTTATCATATTTGCTCAAAGTTACCGACTGCAGCTTTAATCAAATGCGTGCATACTGTAAAATAGTAAAATAAACATGCACAAACAGTTTAAATGACCATCTGCACAAATTTCTACAGTATATCGAATTGTGTGTCTATTAGGGCTGGGCAATATGTCGATATTGTATCGATATCGTGATATGAGACTAGATATGGCCTTAGATTTTGGATATCGTAATATAGCATGAGTGTTGTCTTTTCCTGATTTTAAAGGCTGCATTACAGTAAAGTGATGTAATATTCTCAACTTACCAGCCTGTACTAGCTGTTCTATTATTTGTCTTTATCCACTAAGTCATTATATCCACATTACTGATGATTATTTATAAAAAATCAAGCACGAATCAATCTCCATATTGTTATCGAGGTATTTGGTCAAAACTGTCGTGTTATTTGACTTCCTCCATATCGCCAAGCCCTACAGTAGTGTCTATCAAATGACAGCTGGGGGGCTCTGTAGCTCAGAAACATTTTAACAGGTATCAGTTTGCATGCTCAGATTGCATAATTTCACATTAACCCTGTGCTGTGACTCCATTTAAAAATGTTTCGTGTGATGGTTTATACCAACCTCTAGTTGTTCTCTCAGCTGGTACGAAACACTTCATAGCTGAGTGGTTATTATAACGTCTTGCATCATTCAGGTCTGTCATGGTCTTGTGTTTCATAAGGCATGGGACAGGCTTTTAAGGTGTTTTGTTAATATTTTAATGAATAAATCACTACAAATTGCCATAACATCGCACTAAATTTATAATATATGAAATGAAATATGATAAATCAAATCAGATGTATTGTGACCATCTGAGATGATCTGCATCCATGCAAAAAGCTTCTCATTGGCAAAAGCTTTTAGCTAAAAAAATTTCCCTTTAGCGACATTTTTTTTAAAAATTTTCTATATTGCCATCTCTAGCATGCGTTGATGCTTTTATTTAATCGGCATGCAGAAGGACCAGTTGTCTGGTATCTTAGGTCTTACCCTCATCCCTTCAAAACGTGACAGGGCCCTGAGGGGTCTCAAGGCCCTCAGTGTCCTGAGTGATTTAATCGGGCCTAGATCGGAGTAGCCCAACGCATTAGCTATAAGGCTGACTATAGACACCTACACAGATAGGGACAGAAGGAGAGGGAAAGACAGAGGCAAAGAAAGAGAGGACCCACATAGTTAGAGGGGATATAGAGAGAAAAGTGGGGCCTATATATATACTGTAAGGAGGGCTGGTTAGATACAGATATATATAAGTACATATATAGTTTCTATATGTGTAAATATATGTATCTATATAACATAAAGTTAAACAGGGGTTATTACAATAGACAAAAGGTCAATAAAGTGTACATGACCCAAGTTTTCTTTTTTTTTTCTCTCTTTTATGTGTTTGTTTGCTTATGTTTGGTTTAGTTTGGCAAGCCAGTCTAGCGTGATAACCAGCTTAACAGCACAGTAAGCACACCTGGAAAGAAACTTGTGGTTGACACAGTGAGAGGGAGAGAAGATAAAGAGTCAAACAAAGGGAAAAATTAGAGGAGAGATGTATTCACAAACACTAAATCAATGTGACACAATAATATACACACGGTACACAGTACAAAACAGTACAGTTTCCACACCAGAGAGCATCTTACTCAAAGAGGGGGAGAGAAAACGCAGAAGGTTGAGGACAACTTTCAGGGTTAGAAGAGAGAGGATAACCTGTGAAAGTACAAGTCCCAACACAGCACACAAACCTTACCCTGGACCCCAAAACACCGAACCCCTCAGTCCCTCTCGACAGCTGCACAATGTCTCTCTTAACTTAAAGAGAGACATAGTTATAGGCACCTGCTGTGAGAGAGAGGACAGGTCAATATTAGGGTAGAGACTTGCATGGAAAGTCAGGATAAGTTATCTGCACAACACACAGGCCAATTTACTGTAGAAGATATTGAGATTTCTGCATATCTATGGGAGAATCAGTAAGGGGTTTGACAAGCACTGGATCCCACCACATAACCTGTAGAACTTCACTCGTCTCTCCTCTATCCTGAGCTACTGTATATCCATAAAATTAGGCTTCTAATAATAAAAAAGGAGAAATATAAGATGCTGTATTCATTTCTATTTCAGAAGAGAGAAGCCGTTTCACACAGGTAGAAGGTTAATTACTTTATGTCCCATGATTTCTCACTTCTTTTGGTGACAATTGGAGCCCGAAAAATACTTCATATTTTTGGGCCAATTCAGATATTTGGGAATAAATCCTTCTGACGACAACACATTGGCCAGTATTACTTTTTTATACATAATGGGTGGACAGATCAACAGAAACACCGTAAAATATAATGCACTCCAATAGAGTGTTGAAGGGATGATGTATTTTCGTAGGCCAACCCAAAAGTTAGCATCTCCCTGGTTCCCTCGACAAAAAGCCAATAGGATTTTTCCATTGGCTTTTGTATTATTGCAGAAAATAAGCTCTGTGGAAAACAAACGTTAATGACACACAGCAAGATTATCTTCACAAATGAACATCACTTTTATGATTTTTGAAGTGTGAATGCAATTGCCAGAAGTAAAAAGCTAATGTTAGGCTATAAACAAACTACACTGTGGTAGCTACAAGATTGTTTTACGACAGACAACAATCAGTAGACATGAAGGAGTAGAAGTTTGTGACATGCTGGACATTATTATTCATGTCCAAATACTGCACAGCTATGGCAGAAAATCCACACAAATTTCTCATCGCATATCACTTAGAATGACCAATCTATTCTTCATAATGAGACTGATAAAAATAATATTGAATCATTTACATTGTAAAAATAAATATTAAATAGGCCTCAGGTGGTTCTTAACCTGGGGGTCGGGACCCCCAAGGGGGTCATGAGATCATTGAGATCAGATGGTTGTGGAAAAAAAATAACATATTAAAAATAAAATAGCATAGATTTAGACTTGGGAATGACTTTTACTAGGACTGTCAACATTCAAAATGTGTGTATATAAATTATATATATATATATATATAAATATATATAAGAATATTTGTC